>NDXB01001739.1:95733-106260 GCA_002631895.1 Agapornis roseicollis | reverse complement strand
CTCCCTGGCAGAGCATGAGGCTCACAAAGTCCTTGGTCAGACTAAACATTACTGAGCAGTAACTAAAAACATCGCTGTTCCCAGCACTGTTCCCAGGCCAGAAGTCNTTGGTTAGTTTGGATCAGGTGTTCTGTCTCTGCTTTCTCCCTGGCAGAGCATGAGGCTCACAAAGTCCTTGGTCAGACTAAACATCACTGAGCAGTAACTAAAAACATCGCTGTTCCCAGGCCGAAAGTCAAAAACACAGCACTGCACCAGCTACTGAGGAGAAAAATGACTGCTACTGCTGAACCCAGGACAGTATCCATCCCTTATTATCACCCACACCATGTTCAGATCCCACTTTTTAATAGAACACACACAGAGATCAAGGGATCATTCCTTAATGCATGGACCAATCCCTATAAAGCTGCTGAGTATATCTGGTCCATGATGTTGAGCTCCATCTCTTGCAAGTCTTTCAGAGCAGGAGAGGGAGTGCGATGTAGTCAATCTGCCAGGCCTCCCCATATTTGTGCTTCAGCCATTGTCCTCCACACCAGAGAGGCTTTAACTGCTTGGTTTGCTTAATTGTAGCACTTTTCACACTCATGAATAACCTGGGCAACAGTGTCCATTGCTAAGTCCACCCCTCGATCATGAGGCCACCTGTATGTTGTATCTCTGCCCTGATGGCCTAAGGTGTCATGGGCCCACCAGGCTCAAAATAATTCACCCTCCCCTTCAGGAGTTTCTGTAACTTGTCACTGGGGACTCCACAGACCTGGTTGCCATCTCTGACACAGCACTGCACCAGCTACTGCTGAACCCAGGACACAAGGGAACATGCTTCAAGAAGTGACGGCTGGACCATGGGCAGGGGAAGGAAACACTCAAATTACAGCAGGTCTCCAAGAGTCTGGCAGATGTGGTTTCACAAGACAGCTAGCCAGGGAAGTCAAACAGACCCTGCCTTCTGCTGGCACTCGTGTCTGTCCCAGATCTGGAGCTTGCCTCAGTGAGGAGATAAATGCTTGCTGATCTGATGACACTGCCTACCAGCTCATGTCAAACACCTTACATGCCTCATGAGCTTAGGACAAAAACTTTCAAGAGAGCACATTAGTCACAATTAAAACTAGCACAACCTAGAGCAAACAAAATGGTAGTTTTACCCAGGGACAATGTGACAATGGGCAAGCCCATTTGGGCTTCGGCAATAAACAGACACCAATGCTACTGTGTGCAAGGGCATGGTCTGCACTGTATTTCACCCACTGAGAGAAAACAGAAGGGGACCTTAGGGGAGGTGGCAAACCAATGCATTATGAAGAGGGACTAAAACAATAATATTATGGAAAAGCATGGCAAAGAGAAATTAAACTACGCTGTAATAAAGGAAATTGAATTAATTGTTTACAAGTAGTTATGATTTATTTTTAATGATACAAAAGACAATGATATTGAATGGAACATACAATCCCATATATATATCACTGTCCAAGTCCGTTTCACACCCTTTCCTATATTTATAATTGTGAAGGAAGTCTTCTGATGACGTGCCTCGGGAAGAATGAGAAATTACTTGGGTAAGTTAAGTAGCAATTTCAAGTCCTCCTGGAAAATGAATTATGATCAGAGGTCACATTCATCAGTAGGTCTGAAGAAAATGAGAGACTCTTTGGACATATTATCCATGTGTAAATTAGCCACGCTTCTGTGTAATCAATATACAGCATATAAATAGTACGTGACTTAAGGCAGTGGGTTTCCTACAAGCCGCGTTCGCACAGGTACTGAGAGTTTGCTTTTAAAGATAAGGTCAGAGTGTTATTTTGGTTCCTTGATGAGCAACGCTCATATAATAAAGAGTATGGCTGCACGGAATGGTGGCTTTGAGTATGCTAATGAAAACAGAGTCGTTAGGCATAGCATACCACCTTCACATATAAATAAAAACCAGCACTGGCCTGATGCTGGCCTGAGGGAAGTCAGCAGAGTAACTGGCTGAATGCTGTCTGCATGCACATGTCCACTTGCCCTAAACACACTGCACATACCTGGGAGCATCCTCCAACAGCTCATGACTCCCCATTAACAAAAACCTGAGTATGGAACGTGCACATTGTTATCACAGCTGTGTACAATGTGATAACACGGTAGGCAGGTAGAAGGCTAAAGCACTTTAATGCTGCCACAGTGGCACCCACATCACACTCTCACTGCTGCTGTGGATGCCTGTCAGTCATTATAAGAAACTATCTGATTAACTAATGGTTTCATGTCTTAACCTCTTACAAAGGCCTTGCAATCTGGATTTAAACCTGTTTCCATTTTACTTTTTGGATACTCAAATCTTTTACCTGTGTGAAGGATCTTCTTTGTTGTTCTTCATGTATGCTGATTTTTTGTAAACTACTTAAAGTCTTGATTACTTTGGGGCCTGCGCTTTTCTGGATGAGAGCTCAGCCTCTGTGCAAAGGTTCCTTCCCTCAGAATGAGCAGTTTTAATTCTGTAAATGAGTGTCACCTTAGAAAACTTGACAAAACCAGCTTGACCTTGGCAATGTACATTCCTCATGTTCCCTTTTCACACACAACTCTTCTAAAGGTCCATTCACTTTGTTTTCTAGCCTCTGAGAATTGCCTTTCTCCTGCAGCCACAGACTAAATTATGGTGTTATATGCTATAGAATGTGGTATCTATACAATATTGGTATTTGTGGCTTCTACATAGCATATAAATATTTAATTCTGCATTTGTCTGAAATTTTGTTCCTTGTGTTCTCAGCCTGCATTTACCCAGAAGAGATAACCATTTCCCTATGTCATAGGTCCTGTAACACTCTGGTAAAAGACAAGAAGACAACAGTATTTCAACAAGCTGAGAATATGCAACTGAAAGAGCAAACTGCTGGGAAGAGGGGGGCCAGAACGTCCCTATTTTGTTCACCAACATGGTAAGGTATTGCTTTGGCCTATTCCAACCTGAAACAGCCTGGGACTGACCCACCTGAGTTACTGCTTTTGTCCTCATGGCTTTTTGCCAGAGTTGCTGAACCCTCTGATTATAAAAGAGCAAGGAATGGGTGTTCTTTGGGTGGACTCCAGGATGCTGGAATTAGTTCTTTATCTTGGCCCACATGACTGAACTTGTTGCCCTGCTAGGCATGCTGGGAATAAAAAGGTTTGAAACGGAATGAGTTCTTCTTCCCCCAAAGATCCAGAGAAAAAAGGCGTAAAGACTCTTTGAGCTGTCATCATTCACCCACTCCAACCCAGGCTTACAATGCCATTTTGTAAGATAAGCAGTAAGAGGGAAGGGCAGGCACTGACAGGGTGGGTTTGTGGAGCAGGGCACTAGCAATTGGGAACAGAGCCCAGCAACTCTCCCAGGTCAATATGCTACTTGTAAGACCGAGATAGTAGGCACTAACAAACCGAACACCATCAGGAGTTTCTATTTGTGTTGTTAATTGCTCAAACTGACACTCTGCCTTTGAAACCTGAGTAGCTTTGAACTTGTATCATTTTAAACGGGCAGATTTTTACTTGGTGTGAATCTGAACGAGTACAGATTGCATAAACACTGAGGGAACTGGGCACATGCAACTGGCTGGGTGTCACCGGGGCACGCAGTGTGTCTGGCTTTGCCTGTCTCGGAGTGACTTCTGAAACCTCTGACGTGACTAGATGTAATCTGGCTTGCTCTGGTGATGCATGCTCCCAGGTCACATCTTGTGCGTAACACAGGGTGACAGTGTTAAGGAAGCAGGACATACTGGTTATCCCAAATCGGCGGATTTCAGTTTTAAAGTTTATAGTGAAAGTTCCCTTTAAAAATACCTCCTTTTCCCCTCACTATTTTCATTTGTTAGTGAACCAAATTACACGCTTGGGTCAGCAGTGTACTTGGCACATGCCTGTCCTAAGGAAAAGGATGAAGCAATTAGATTTGAAGCCTTGCAGCACAGAAAGTGCCAGCCTGCAGCCCAATTCTCACCAGACCTGTGTGTCCATGTTCCTTGGAGCCAAACATCTCTATGGCCAGACTCACTTACTTACACCACCTACAGACAACACCATGGCGTTAAAAGCATGGCTAAGGCTGGAAAGCGCTCCAGAAACACCAAGTGCCTCAGCCCAGGTCAGTGTGTCACTGCAGCTGCTGCACAAGCCAAGGGAAACAGATTCCCACTGGTTTCCGTGCCGTTCTGAGGTGCTCAGTGGCACATCAGTAGTTGGGTCCTGCTGGCTTCGCCCGTTCCCAGCAGAGCAGGGCCGCTCACCCCAGCACCCCACCTCAAACCCGTTAGCCTAGGATCAGTTCGACCATTCCCGAGAGAACTCGATGGCACCTTTTGTCTAAGCTCTTGGCCGTCCATAGTCCTCTGCTCGGCCCTCCCATCACACGGCCCCGACCCTGCTCCCGTTCCTCAACCCACCAGCGTTTGCCCGTCACCTCGCAGAGCCAAAGACGCTTCCGGCGCCATGTCCCAGCTTCCCTCGATGGCTCGCACAGCTCCACCCCTGCCCGGCCACAGCCGCCACAGGTTCTTCTCCTGGGCAGGAGTCTGCGGGGACCAGCCCGGAGGAAGCCCTGTCCTGCCCCGGGGGGGACGGCCATGTCACCCCACAGCCTGAGGGGGAGCACATGGCCCTGCATCAAGGGCCAGGCCTTGCCTATTCCGCAGCAGCTTCGGATAAACCCGATATTCTCTGTTCCTTCCTCTTGCAGCTCTATGGAGGATAAGCCTGCGAGCCGCAGACAGGTTACCGTCCCCAGCACCTGTAGGGAATCCCCGTGAGGATTTAAGGGCTTCTGCAGGAGACACAGCGGCAGGCGTGTGCAATAACCCCAGGCACCACTAGATGTCACGGTTGACGCATAAAAGGGTCAAAAATGCCCGTTTCTGTGTTAGCTGGAAACACCTCGTGTTTTCAGAACAGGGACCGCCCAGATGGCTTCTGTAATAGGGACGAGTCCTTCCCAAGGCCACCCATCCATCCGCCCAGCAGCCCTGACCATCGCCATGCCTTTGACATCTCTGCCGCCCTGGGCTGGCCGAGCTGGATCTGTTCTGGCGAGACGGAAACGATCCCTTGGGCTTTAAATGAAGTTAGGTATTGGGTAAAAAACGTGGCTTCTGGGCCTTGAAATCCCAAGTCGGAAGTACTGGAGAGCAGGTTGCCTCCCCTTCCCTAGCCAGGGCCCCGTGCCACCTAACCCCTTCCTGCCACCCAAAACACCACCTTTTCCTTTTGTTTAAATGAGGGTAAGACACATTTTCCCCAGGGATATATATTACATTGGATGCTGGGGAAATCTGTTGTGCTTTCTTCTTTCCTAGAGCGTATCTAAGGAAGGAGACACTTGCAGGAAGAAGTTTTCAAAGAGAGGCCAGGACTAAACTGCACATCTGTGACCCAGGAAGCAGAGAAGGAAAAGATAAAAGGGTGGAGAAGTCTCAGGATAAACCAAGATGAATACTGCTGAGCAGGGGAGGCAGGTAGAGAAGGGCAAGCAGCCAAAGGAACAAACGCTGGCAGCTCCCATGATGCTTTGACATTGGAAGCAAGGATGAAGTGGCACTTGATGTACCTCATGACAGTGAAATGACCCAATTAGTAAAGGCTAAGACTGGCATCTCAGTGAGATGAACCTACCATGTGGGAGAGAGCTCTGCAGCTGGAGGGTAGATATGCTTGGAAAGAGGGACAGGATGATTCCTCTATCTTCCTGATACAGAAGGTGGAGAAACAGCAGCCGTGGGAGGCAAGGGCAGTAGCAGAGCTCATAAGGATGGACAGACAGCTCATGGAGACCACAGGTCCAAAATATAGAGCACCTGGAGGAAGCAGAGGTCAACTCAGGACAGTCAACAGAAAGAAATAAAGGGTGAGTAAAACTACAGTGATGAAGAAAGCAGGCTGGTGCTTTCCTTCACATACTATCCACCGAGTAGGAGAAAAACAGGAGATATGCCCACAAAAGGGATGTTTTCCTGCACTGCGACAGTGTTCACAGTTACAAGCATCCTAAACTGTGAACATCTCCATCTAACAAAAAGCATGGCACCATTTGAGGTAACAGGTCTGCAGTTTCTGCATAAGAAGGTTCCAATTAGTTTTAGTTCTCAGGCATAGGGGACAACCCTGAAGCAATGAATGTCCATGGGTATCACCTGGAAGAGATTCTGTGAGTGGTTAACACAGTGTGCCCCTAGCAAAAGCTCAAAGCAAAACTGGAGAAAATTTGTTAAAATTCATGTTACAGAAAGGGAGCAAAGATCTGTCCTATATTTATTTACAACAATAATTCACAGAAGTGGAAACAAACTGCTATAGAACTTTGAAATAGAGAACTGGCCTTATGTTTTGGCAGCTTTTCTTTAAGTTAGATTTTTATGGCTTGGCTAATTGTTCCACTTGCTGTTCTCCCCTGAAGAATCCTGATGGGCTTCACGTTAATTTGCTGAAAGCCAGGAATCAAGTGAAAATGTAATTTTACCCTTGCTAACAGCTGGAGAACCAACATCAATTTCAGCAGCTTGCTGAGTAATGAAATTAGAGGATTCACAACTGACAGAAACCTGACATGAGTGAGTTGAAGGGCAGTGCCATCACTTTGATTTAACCCACTGAACCTACCCTTCAGATACAGCTCAGAAGGCAGCACTGGGCAATCTTAAAGGGGGTTTATAGTCACTGGAGGTGCAATGATAGATCACAGAAAGAAGGCCTGGTCTGAATTAAACTATAAGCCAAAACACAAAGGAAGATACTTGATAAGCTCTAATGTCTGTATATGCACATCAACCATCTGCATAGCTCATGCCTACAAGATCTAGGAGTAGGAAAAGTTCACTGGGAGAGTTAGTTGCACTCATCAGTGCCAACTGTTCACCTGGGAAGCTGCCAGACCCAAGTTTGGGGCTCTTAAATTTAGCGTCTACTTTTGATTATTTCAGAAGATACTGGACAACCTGCAGCATCATTAGCTGGAGTTCAGTTCTGTTGTACACCTTTCTGGAGCAAGGTCCAAAGGGGTGCTCCTCTACAAGACAACTGACTTGGAGTGAAACAACGCTCAGCCACCTTCCAGCTATCCATGAAGTTCCCATTTCTGTGGACCTACTACCCTCCATAAAGATCAAGAGAAAAAGTGCTGAATTTGCTACTCAGCAGTCACCACACAGTCTGAAGTTAAGGATTTATTTGTGGTCATCTGGCCTATAAACAGGCAGAGGGTGAAAATAACCCACTGAGCAAAGACAGAGCTGTCTCCATCACTCATTAAAGAGCCAGTTTTAAAAACACAGACCTCTGTTTTACAGGTATTAGATTACTGATGCCATTGCTATCAGGTACACATAAGTCTTCTGGGAATAGGGAAGCCTGATATCTCCATTTTCCAAACCTGAAAGCTGAGCTGAGGGCTCTTTAAATGTGCAGCCTCAAAAGTCAACAAATGCCTTTGGATTGCTTATTGTACTGCTTATTTGGCACACCCCTGTCATCCAGAGGATCCCAAAGCCTTCGCAAGGATGAACTAAGTGAAGCTTTCAGTGTATGAGATAGGCAGATAGGTAACAAACCTGGAGAGACTTGTGGGACAGAGAGGAAACCAGCAATAGCTCCAGCTCACAGGGAAAGAACCCTGCCATGTTCCTCACCTTTACTGTATGATCCAGGTATTTGGAAAGGCAGAAGAATACAAAAGATTTTGCCAGAAACTGTGTTCCTCTCCCACTACTCACCTCCTCCTCCTCTCTTGGGTGGAGATTATACACAGCCCTGTGCACTGGTGGTTGCTTTCCAAGTGTTGGAAATAAGAGCAGTAAGGTAGGCCAGCCAGAGGCAAGAATGCAGCCTGGACTCAGCTCAGGTAGAACTTCATACTCTTCAGAGACTGTAAGAAGGCTGACAGTTTTGAGACACTATCTGCTGGGTGGTGCAGGCTCCAGTGTTTGAGGCATCCTGACAAGGCTTTCCTTACAACAGAGCTGTGCTCAACGTTTCTATCAGAGAACCACCACCCTTAAAAGCATCTCAAGTAGAATTCACTGGGAAAAGGATGCTGAAAATAATTAGTGACTTGAATCTTTATGCCTTGGAAATTAAGTGAGCTTAAAAATAACCCAAGCATATTTAACATCTTAAAGAGAGACTGCACAAACTGGCTGCTGTAAGACTATGGTGTATATTACAAGTATTTGCTCTTTGCCTTCATGATCTCTCTCCACATAATAAGGAATAAAGGACATCCAAAGATCAATATTCCTTCCCCAAAGAAACCCAGCAGATAGCACAATGATGCCCTTATCTTACTTGCTTTCCACAACCATCACATCAACTCAGTTCACACAGAGAACGAGACATACCTCTCTGCCACTGGTAACAGGGACTGGGTTTGTTTTATTCCACCCAAAACCATGATCTGCCACATACTTGGTAATATTGTTTGATTAGAGAATCTGACATTGGAAAGTGGCCAATTAATTATTTGTAAAGCCAGTCCTGAGCTTGAACTAGACTGCTTTATATGGCAGAATATTTATTTACCACTGACACACAAGAACCTCTTTTCACATCACACATTAGAGATGTAGGCAAAGCATGTACTGGGAACATGCTCCTTGCAGGATAAGCATGTTTATGGGCTGGAAGAAACCTTTTGAACTGATGGGTGGCAGCAACAGCAATGTTACTTCCAGACATTTGATTTATGTGGGCATGGAACTGCTCATTAAAATCCATAATGTTTATTTGCAATGTGCAGCTGGTAGGGATTCCCTGAGATCCAGTTCTGCCAGCAGGTACAGTTTTCTGCTGAGTAAGATCTTCCTGTCATCAGCAGATTAAACATAGTTATTTTTACATGCAACTGAAAGGCAGGTGAGCAATGTCTTCTTAGGGAGAAAACCACAATAGTAAAATCAATCTATACAGCTATAATGGCCACACCACCTTTCCTCGATACTGAGCCAAAAAAAAAGAGCTTGGTTAGAAGCAAACTCCTAACTTACAGTGCAGACTTCAATATAATGTGAACTGGGATGTCTTCAGAACATGGTATCTACAGCACAAGTACCCAAAAAACAATTTCTGGCAGAAACCCTCTTCCCTGTTACATGCTGGCAACACTACTTCTTCTTCTGCTTTTACTGCTCACACAGATGTATGAAACAAATTCAAAGGCAACACCCAGAGACACATCTGTACTTGAATTGCATTCAAGTCCTAACCTAACTGTATGTTATGTTGCTCCTTGTCCCTAATTCTTGCCTAAATTATGCATTATCTTCTTCTGCACACCAAATGGATTCCTAAATCCTCTGAGCTCACCTCCTCCACTGGTGCCCACAAAGTACACAGAACAGCAAGAGCTTTATGGTGCTCCAAGTCCTGTGCTCCTCAGGAGTCCATTTTCCCCCCACAAAATAACTTCAGACACAATATACCTCAGTCTATATAGTCAAACAGACCCTGAGAGACTGCAGAATAAGACAGTCAAACATCAACTTCCTACTGCAGCAGAATCTGATCAAGGAAAATAGTCCAGAGGTAGCACAACCACATTACACCTAACATTGGAGGCAGCAGGATATGACTTAACTACAAGAGATTAGACTTCCTGGGGTACTAACCACCTCCACAGTAAATGCTGCTATGCAGTGAGAAGCAGAATGTGAACAAGCTGATTTCTCTGTATGAAAGAGCATGAAGTTCTGCGCAGGCTCCAGAATCCTTCCAGGATTTTGTGAACACAAACATGTGATTGACCTGCTTGGAGCTCCATGCTGCTCTGACTACTCAAGCTACCCAATTTGAAGCTGGCTCAGAATTAGATGCATATCAATCACCCTTTGACTTTAACTGAACTGTCCATACAGTCAACTCATGAAATGAAACCATTGCCAACAAGAAGCCGCTTTCATGTAAAAGAAAGAGGATGACCTTTATAAAGAAAAGAATGTTATTCTTAAAAGTACTCACTGTCTCAGCCTCCATGCTTTCTCCACCATAGCTCCTGCCTGTCCCCATACTCCAAACACCACCCTTTGTGGAACACACCCATGTCTGTGGGTGGGACACTGCTCTCAGTTTAGGCCATTAGCTACATCAACCCCCTAAAGAAAAGCCTCTTGCTCTTCTTAAAGTTTGTTCCACTGTGGAGAGAAGGGTCAGAAGTAATCAGCCAAAATGTAAGCACCTGGCCCCATGGCCTGCCTGAGGGGAGAAAAGGGGCTTTAGGTGGAAAGACAGATTTTAACCTAAGACAGAAAAGCACTTTCACCCTCCAGTAAAAGCATTGAACTTGGTACAAAGCAAAATCCGACTTGAAAAACTCTAGTTTCAGAGAAAGTATGGTCATGCTACTCTCAATGCATGGCTTAGAACTTACCAGGTGATAGTTAACTTCCTGTACCAAGAGGAGCATCAGAAACTTGCCATGATGAGTAGTGGTTCTATCTCAGTATTGCCAACAGAAATCCTTGCCTTAAGTAAGGAACTCAGTGTCTGGGGCATTTCACCCCCCCCCCA
>NDXB01001739.1:0-85886 GCA_002631895.1 Agapornis roseicollis | reverse complement strand
AAAAATTAATAATACTACAAAAACAAAACCACAACCCCCCCCCCCCCAAACAAAAAAACCCCCAAACATAGACCCCACGCCACCCCAGCTCCAACCACACCAGAACACGCTCCTTCAGTACAACCTGCTCATGGAGTACACGAGGCTCGGAATCTTGCCTCTGTACAGTTTTTATGTAAGTGGAACACAATAAGCACATCTTCCACAAATAACCACTCTGGAGGCTGCTAAAAATACATCTATAATTCCTCAGATTGGCTGTTAGTACTTTCCCTTCACAAATCCTTTACAATAAGTTGTATATTTATAGCAGCTGAAATACATTCATCACAATTACCATTACTCACTACACCATTTACAGCATGTTCCTTTACTCCCCTACCTTTTGTTGTACTGCAAAGCCACACAATTCTAAAAGATGCTAAAAATTAACTCTGCTTGAGAAGATCTCATCCTGCATTTCCATTACTTCTCATTAGATTTCTCAAGTGAATAGATGAGTTCTGGAGCACTAGTTTAGATGGAAGACTCAAGATTTCTTGCTTGGATTGCACCTCTTAGGAAGGCAAACCAGACCATCCTTGGAACCCTGCTGCTCCTGAAGCAGTTGCTTGGCTTGCATAGCCCTCAGGATCTCAAGGACCCCGATTTGAAAGCTCTGTGAGTAAATGTGTTGTGTTGGGAAAGCAGGACTACAACACAATTGAGTCTCTGGCTGGAGAATGTCTGGAAGTTTGCTTAGCTCTGAAAGAAACCCTGGAGGAGTGGGGCTTGATGTTGATCGTCCTTCTCCTGGCAGGGTGGGGGTACCCATCATCTTTCTGACTATTTCTGCTGATGAATGTGATGGAGCATTGTGAATTTTACTTAGTTTTAAATCAGGTGATGCTCCTCTTTAAAAGGAACCTTTATCGTCTGCAGCTGAGAAATAGTTCTGGCAACAGTTTATCATGAATGACAAAACCTTTAACAATACTGGTCGCACTCTGGCCTATGTATAGTACTTAGATGATGTTTCCACTCAGAGCTATGTTATCTGAGGTGGCACAATAGTTTGGTTGTAGTGCTGTGAAGGCAAATATAGGAGCTGAGCCTCACAGCCTGTCTGCTGCCTGCAGGCAGCCACATCCTGCCTCCAAGGCCTTTCAGATCCATGCAGGGACAATGGTCTAGAAGGCAGAACTTTAGGAGTGCAGGACACATACAGAAATGCTACCAGTAACCTAGAGTTAAATGGAAACTAGCCATTTGCACTGCCCATTGTCTTTGAAAAGCTGGGGTTTGCCCCTTGTGCATACTACAGTTTTTGCCTACATGTTTCACAAAACACTGTCTCAGCGCATATCCTGACCTGCATTTGCTCCAACCCAGCAGTTTCATGCCTTCTTCAGCAGCCAGGCTACATTGGTTACATAAATTTGTGGCATAACTGAAGGCAGTGGCCACTAGCCATGCTTCTATTTTGACTTATAAAACCAAACCGTTTGCATAGCCAGGGGGAATGCTGAAACCAAGAGGGGAATGACAGCTGTAGTGTTGCCTCCTCCTATTATTGTGCACTATGTGATCATGCTGTGAGGACATCATAACTGCCCACTAAAAACAGTCTACCTCGAATGCTAGTGCAGCATTAGTCAGTTTGCAGAGTCTGTTTTAGCACTAGCTTATGCAATCAAAGAGATAATTAAGCAAGATCATTGTGGGTATAACTCTGTAGAGATGGTGCATACATCACAAATGACTTATGCTCAGTACTCCAAGCCTGGCTGGCAAGCCGAGTGGGGCTGCAGGCAGGAAAGGTGAAGAGATGCAGGTGTGGGAGCATAGTCTGTAAATTACTGCTAATTAATTCAGTACCAAAATACTTGCTTAGCTAGAAAACCCCTTCTGTAATCCACACGGACCGAAGGAGCCACATGGCAGCTTCAACATTGCTCCGAGATTTGCAGCCTTTTCCTGAAAGACTCCAAGATTTTAATCTTAGCAAAGGAATGAGATAACTGCAAACCAGCTTTCCCTTGAGCCATATGTGGTGGTATCCCCTCTGGGCCCACGCAGCAGAGTTCCCCCTCCTGTCCTTGGAGCTAACTTATCTTCACAACTGTCCTGCTACCCATTTCCCTCCTGTCTCATTCATGAGAGCCCCTCCAGATTCCCACTCCGAATGGAGCAGAATGCATTAGTTTCCCTTCACATATTCATGGGGTAAAGAGAATGTCATTGTCACTGGTTGATGGTAAGCATTCAGGAAAGTCCAGTAATGTCAGGAGCACTGGCATGCTCAGAGCCTTGGAGAAGCAGCATCTATTTTATAGAACAGGTCTTAATTGTCTCTGACAACGTGCCCTTGACTCCCAAGGGCAGAGCCCTCTTTTCTCTGAAGGCTGGTTTCTGTAGGCAGGTCAGTTCCCTCTCCTGCCACCCTGGTTCCTCCATGCATGCTTCCCACCCAGTCTGCTTTCCCTCCTCTGCTGGCAGAGCAGTCTCACCCCCCTCTCAGCTACAGCTGACATTTCTTTCCAGTAACCATTATCCACCTTTGTCCTGGGAAACACTGGGTAGTCATAGCTGCACCCATCACCCCTTCGAACACTTAGACCGAGAAAAGGGATTTCTTCCTGAGTCAACTCTTCTTTCCCCACATTACTGCAGAATACAGGCAATGTTTCAAAAGAGTTCCGCTCTGGCATAGTTGTTATTCCTCCCATTTCAGATAGGGAGAAAACCCCAGGGCAGGGGAAAGCAGTAAAAAAAAAAGAAAGAAAGAAACAATCTATTGTGAAAAATATTCTACGACCATAATCTCATTGCTTAAGGTTAGAGATGGTATCTTCTGAAAGAAGGAATTAGACCAAAGTCTCCCAAACCTTGTGAGCGCCTTGTAACCTATCTAGCCTGACAACCCTCTACTTAAACGAAAACGAACACACTTACTGCCTTAACAGACCACATGGATAAGGGACAATATTTAAAGGAAGAAAAACGAAAAAAGGGACAAGAACAAAAAAGAGGCAGTTGTGTCCTGTCATTACATATTCCTTGAAAGAAATACAGCAGCATCTTTCACAGTCTTTTTGCCCATCTGTTTTGAAATTCCCTGTGAAAGCTTCTGATGGTCCTTGATAGCAGATGGGTTTATTTTTGGTTTCAGCTTACACTGCTCCATCATTTACAGGGTGAGCTCAGCGACTGCTCCAACTTCATTAGTCTCAATATGACATCAAACTGGGAGCAGCAAACTTCATAGCAGAGGTAGTACGAAGACGGTAACGTTTACTGGTTGGGTTTGTGTTTTTCTTTTCTGACTAGTCCTCTCTAGAGATTCAGTATGCTCATCACGGGAGAGACGTTGTGCCAAAACTGGAGACAGCCAACACTGTCTCCAACAGAATATGTATACATTCTGCATTCTACAGTGTTGGTGTCTGGGGAGGCCGTTAGGATACAGACCAGGAGAAACTGGAGAGAGGTGAGGGGCAGCAATCCTAGAGTACCAGGAGAGGTTAACCTAACCTGTTCCTCTTCTAGTGAGACTTGTGTCTTCCATCAGGAAACCAGTGAAGGAACAACTGAGCAGTCTTGTTCTTTGAATACATCATGTTACTCTGCATGGTGATAAAGATGTGGTCACAGTGACAGTTGCTCCATCTGCAAGTGGACATTACCCAGTGCAGCCCTAATCCTGTTCTCCCAACAGCTTTGGTAGGACCTAAAGATCAGTATCTATCATTTACCATCCTATTGCTGCCTGTCTAAATAAGGAACACATTGCATTTACCACAATCTTCTGTCATTGCTTACCATGGTGTAGCCTGTTATAACCCTCAGACATCCTCTCCTCAGCACTGAGGAGCTGCAGGATTTGGTCCACTTAAAATTAATAATGAAGATAAATTCTACCTGAAGCCTTTCCTATCTTAGTAACTCACATGGGTTTCTTGTTCTGTGATTTGGTTTTATTGGCTTGTACTTAAGGCTTAGATAATTAAGTAGATTTGTACTTGTATTGTCTTAGTTACTCATGCCTGCTGCTTTAAACCTAATAACAAACAATGACAGTACTCAAGTACTTATGATATCCATCATCTAAATTAAGAGGCAGTTAAAATGACTGTTTATTTTGACTTTATGGATAAACATTCAGCTGTAAAACCAATGAGGACAGCAAAGAAACCCTTACACCCACATCCTCTGCCAAACATGAGGACATACAGCATGCTTTAAAGGTGGGTAAATGCAGACATCAATATCAAGTATGGGAAAGTATGTTAGAAAGTCACATCCTATTCATGTAATTTTGGACATGAAAGTACTGGGACATGAGCAAGACAAATTTGAGGGAAGAGATAACAATTTTATTGCACATAAACTGTAGAAAGGAGTAAGTGTTCAGGCTCAAACTGGTTTTGCAGCTTGCATGCTCTAAAGCTTCTCTGTTTTTTCCAAGTATATCATTATATCTCATGAACAGTATTATCTCACCCTGCAGACTTTATAGTGCTTTAAATGTCAGCTCCTCTTGAAGATCTCTGCTTTGCACCTTCCATCTGTTCCCAGAGCTGGAGCTGCTGTCCATCACTCCTCACCCCTCCCACAGCAACGTGGGAAAAGGTACACTTGTAGATAGGTGTTTCCAAATAAATTATGGCTTTTAGATGAGCATTAACCTCCTTCCCATACCTAAAGCTAGTGACAGAGATCACAGAGCATGGATATTACATGCTTGCCATATGAAATTCTATTAATAGGACCCAGCTCTGGAAGTAAGCACAAGAAAATGTTACAAGTTGTTTCAGTGCAATGTGTGTACAGTAAAATCAGTCTATAAAAGAAGAGATAAGAGGCAAAGAGTTGGTGGGTGCAGCAATATCAGTTTCAGTTCTTTCCAAAACAAATACCAAAGCAAGCAGGAAATACCCTAAACTCATTTTAGACGCTTGGGTAGCATTTGCTCTTATTAGAGGGAAAAAAATGATCTTTCCTGTTCATGCAATGTGTGTTAAGGGATGGTGTGGTTCCCACTGTGGGGAGGAGAGCCAGGTAAAGGGGGTTTGACTGATTTGCCCGGTCACATCAAGTCTGTAGCAGCACAAAGAATTCAACCTTGGTCTTCCCCCAAAGGAGGTGCCCACGCTACAGCTGGTCTCTACCCTTTGGACAGAGCATCCCTATGAAGGGCCACAGCCAAACCAGCTCTTGGGTGAAGTCCCGCTGTGTTTTCAAAGAGGGCAGAAGGGAGGAGAGGCAAATGAGTTTGAGTTTTACACTCAAGTGATTTTGCATCATTTGGCATTCAATAATGTGTGGGTAAGGTGACCATAGGGTGAGGACAGGTTTGATTTATATCCATTGAAATCCACTTACACTCTGCTAAGGTGGTACGTGATGGCCTCATCATCCATGGAAATGAGACCCAAGAACTCAGTTGCCATGTTCTGGGCTGGCCTCCATCTCAGCAGCATAGGGGCTTTACCACCATCCAAACTTAAGGGGACAAGGTCACAGACTAATGCAGCAGCACTGCGTTCCCATGAAAGATCCCAGCCTTTCTACCAGGCACAGATGGAAAGATGCAGTCTCCTGGCCACAGCTGCTACCTGGGGCAGCCCAGTGGTTGTCAACCACTCACACTGTGTGCTCACATTCCCAATGCCAGCCACTCATTTCTTAGAGCAGCCTTCCAGTATCTGAAGGGGGCCTATAGGGATGCTGGGGAGGGGCTCTTCATTAAGGACTGTAGTGACAGGACAAGGGGGAACGGGTTCAAGCTTAAACAGGGGAGGTTTAGAGTGGATCTAAGGAAGAAATTCTTTGCTGTGAGGGTGCTGAGGCACTGGAATGGGTTGCCCAGGGAGGTTGTGAGTGCTCCATCCCTGGCAGTGTTCAAGGCCAGGTTGGATGAAGCCTTGGGTGCCATGGTTTAGTGTGAGGTGTCCCTGCTTATGGCAGGGGGGTTGGAACTGGGTGATCTCAAGGTCCTTTCCAAGCCGAACTATTCTGTGATTCTATGATTCAGGAGCACCAGCAAGAAACCCACCCACTCCTCTGGCTCCTTTCTTCCACATTGAGTCAGTCTGTTATAAACCACTGAAGCCAGCTAGCTCCCCATCAAAGCTCTGCACTCCTGTAGTCAGAAATATTCCTCCCTTCTGTTCCTGCCAGCTTTCAGCAAGGGGAAGTTCTGCTTTGCTCCACTTTTTCAGCCAGCCACATGCCATACTGTGATGACTTCATGCGAGTCTATAGACGAATCTTGCCAAGAACCCAGAACTGAACTGCATCCACTGAACCATGGTAAACCTCAGCACTTATGGTCTGAGGGATGTAATTCCTGGCAGGGATGTCTTAAAATGGTGCTTTCCAACTCTTGACGGTGGAAAGCCTCCAGAAGCGTGTCTGTCCCAACGTTTGGTCTCCAATGTGCACACCATCATGCAAGGAGCTGGAGCTCACTGTGTAGTTAACAGCTCATGCCTTCTGTCCATGGCTTTGTGGATGTGCATTTCTTCTCTCTGTATCTGAGGAAACGTGGGCATGACAGAATGGATGGGAATGCCTGGAGGTGCTAATTATGAACCAGTTTTAAACATTTATCAAGTCTGCTGATCATTACTGATCATGGCTGGGATGACTGCAACTACTTCAGTCGTTGCTTTAACCAATTGCACTTAAAAGGCATTCTGATGGGTGACCTGGTTTTTGTTTTCCTTTTTATGTGGTTTTTCCATCTACTCCTTTATGATGCTCCCCTCTGACCAGCTGTACTGCAACACCCCAAAGAACACAGGAGCCAACTGTAAGTGTGAGACAGGGCAGTTGTAGAGGATTACAGTAATCTCAACTGAAGTCATCAAATCTAACTTCCTCCTTACTCAAAGGAAAATACTGTGCCACCTTGAATCATTAAGACTATTTTAACATCTTCTCCTTTTCCCATGTATTAATGCTTTTCCCCTTTTGTTCTGAGTTGCATGGCTGCTCATTGTTTCTAAGATGGCCCTTCAGTACAAAAATGAAGGATGGCAGTAATTCCCTCAGGAAGCTCATAAAAATACTCTTTTAGTCTATTCTAGAACATAAGAAGTAAAGAGCATTTCTGGGAGTCTTTCATGTATTATGGATCTTGAGATGGTTAAATGGCACTCAAGTAAACAGGGAAGCTTCTACCAAAAGAAGCCTTGTTTGGGATAAAAAGTTCTGTTTCACCTCGGTATCAAATTAGGATGTGAGGACTATCAAAGACGCCAGCAGTCCTGTGAAGCTGGGGTTTATGAGGTGACAAGGGAAAAGCCTGCCCTACACATAGGCTCCCATCCTGCACTGCTGCCCTGACACCCCAGCCCAGACTTCCTCTGGGAACTGCAGCCCCCAGTGACTGCGCCGAGCTCCTAGCCCCTTCCCTCCCAGCCTGGGATGTTCTTGGCAACAGGGATAAGGACACTTGTTCCAAATAAGGAGAACTCTAGAAACTGCTTTGTCTCGGCAATCTGAGCCAAGCGAATCCGCCAAAACTGATGGGGCGGCCACAGAAGGCAGGAAAAAACACCACCAGAAAACCCAAATGAAGCAAGAATGGACTTGTGGCTGTCTGTCTAGCCAGCACCAGCATAATCCCATTAGAGAGCCATGGTGAAACACGCTGACAGCAAGTGTAACAGATTCGATGAAAGACCTTGAGATGTTGACGCTAACACAAGGCTTGGGTTTCACATTCCATGCAAGCTTTTCACACAACAGTGCCAGGAAACGGGGAGCAAGGATGCTAAATTTTGCCATCAAAAAACCAAACCCAAGCACCAAACCCCAGCCCCCGCTCTCCTGCATGAAGGACAGGTTAAAAAGGGGCTATTTTAACTGGAAACAAATGCTTGAACTCAGCGGTGGGACGAGCCTGCATTAGATCTATGCACGGCTTCAGGACACTGTGGTGCCAAAACCTCCGTTTGGAGTTTGCAGAAGCAACGTGGTCTTTATTCTACACCATGGAGGAGCTGCCCCGCTGCCTTCACAGTTACTGCACACATATTCACCAGCAAGACTCCCGTGTGCAGGCAATGAATAATACAGCACTCTGAAAACAAAACACCCCCCCCAAAAGCTCTAGTCCTAGTTCTACTCCAACCATGCACTATTTATTCTGTCTGCCCCCATTCTACTTCCTCCGCTTTGATTAACGAATGGCCAAGAAAAGCAATTAACAGCATAAGACAAATATATCTGTGGTACCTCGGGATGGCTGGGAATGCATTACTTTCTATGAGAGCAGAGGAAATGTTTCTTCAGTGGCTCAGATGAGAAACAAAAGGGAAAAAAGGTAGGAAGAGGTAGGGGAGAAACCGTTATTAACTGATTAGATCAGTGTTGAAAGAAAATGAGCCTGCCTGCAAATCTCTACATTACTGATCCTGAAGGGGAAGCTGTAGTATACAATGGAGATAATGAAACACCTTCATTTGCATTTGAAACTGGCTAGAGCTGCCTGGGCAGGGGGATCCAGTGATCTGCAGCATCACCCAGTCCTGGTAAAGGGGCAGAGGAATAGATCACTGCCAAGTGGCAGCTTACGAAACAGCTATCATGATGCTTCTGCTCACCGTGAATGCCCCACTCCAGTGCTCTGGACAACCAGTTATATCACAAACCTGGGCCAAGAAAGCCAGAATAGTACCAAGGAGGCCCCAGAATGACCTGACCGTGTGAGCAGTGGTTGTGGGTCAGAGTAGACACTGCCCAGGCTGGTTCTGGTGCTGGCTACCAGTGACAATGACACTTACGGACACAAACTGTAAACTCCAATACCCTCCCAGGAAAACACATGCAGAACGTGTGGGAACAAATATTCAACATTAAACTCTACATTTGCTTTCACCTTCTAAAACAGTCTGAGAAAGAATGAAACGTAATGCCTAAAAAAGGAGGAAACCCACCAAAACCAGTGGCATTTGGGAACACATAAATCATCTTTTATTAGTGATTTCCTAAGGCGCCCATTCAGCAATGGTCCCTGTGACATCCCCGAGGCATGGAGCAGCTGCCTGCCCAACCAGTAGCACTGCGCTGTGTGAAGGCAGCACTGTGCTGTGTAAAACAATACTGTCCTTCAGCTCCTGGCTGGGCAGTGATGGTGCCAGCCGATGGTGCCCTGCCAGCGCCGGGGTGGCCTCGAAGGCATCAGTGAGAAAGGGCTGATGCTTTTTTGGATGTGTCTGGTTTTGACCCGTGCCCATTTCAAAAGGAAGAGATGTGATGGAACGGAAACCTCCTGGCAATGGGGCAAAAGCACTGCAGCTTACAGGAGGCAACCGTGGAGGAGGAGAGGCTACAAGTGGAATTCGAAAAAGGAAGAGGTAATGATTGTTAACGGTATCAACGTTACCAAACACTCTGTGATGGTCAGGGGTCCCTGAGGGTGAGAAGGCTGTGAAATGGGGCTGATGGGAGCTTTGTGGTCCTGAGCACCTAATAACTACACTGAAAAAGCAGCTCTGCGCCACGTGCCGACGGGCTTGGGCTCTACCCCAGTGAGGAAGAGATCACCCAAACAACGTCCCCACAGCAGCGGCAGGGACATCCACATCCACATCCACATCCACATCCACATCCACATCCACCTCCACCTCCTCTGGGCTGATCCAACTCACTGAACACACAAACCAACCCCCCGGCTCCCCACACACTGTGCCTGTGCAGGGTGGGAGGTGGATGGAGGGAGGGGGGAGCCCAACAGTGGCCAGTCTGACATCTCCATTCCTGCCTGTTACCTCCTCAAGGTCCGTCCTAACTGGGGCCTGGCCTTCAACTTCCTCTGACCACTGGATTTACAAGCTGAAAGATATGGTTTTGCACAATAGTGCAGGTACCTATGTGGAGTAATTGTATTCTTAAATAGCCTTCAGCACTAGAGGGGTGTGAGTTTTCCAGATGTGATTCAGGCAACACTGCAAACATCTGTCACGAGTCTCTGTTCCTCTCCCCAGGGGAAAGTGAAGTTATGATTAAAGCTGTGTCTTCACCCAAACCATTCACTTCAATGGAGCTGCTGGGAAACTGCAGAAAATCCTTCCCGGAGACAAGTCCGTGTTTTCCTGAGGGAATCACTGCTTTCGAGTCACTGAGGTTGGGATTTGTGGGTTGGCTGTTCTGGGATGGGGGGGTTGGCAGGTAGGAGAAGGTGCCCTACGGCCCATGGCAACTCTGCATTTGTGACAGCTGGGAACACCCTCAGCCTCACCAGCCACTGGTGTCTGCTATGGCAGACCCTCAGGTGACAGGGAATAGTCAGTGGGATTTATTCCAGCCTCTGATGCAGTAGATACCCAACCACAGAGACTCTCACAGGTAGAGCAGAGAGGTCATTTTCTCATTCTTATCCTTCATGCAAGGACATGTAGAGGCTGTAACCACGAGCATCACGATTGCTTTGCCCTTGGTTATCTGTTTGGACAGAGCCCAGAACAGACTCCAGAACTTCCAGATCCCAAATCCCAGTTAATGGGCTTACTTGCATCGGTAACTGCTGCCTTTGTGTCAATGGGGAGTGCAGACTCTTGCCTACATGAGTTGTAGTGTAATATGTGATACAGAGTCTGTCTCCCCCCTCCCATTCCCTCAAGGTGTCTGTGTCCCATTTTGGATGCATTTTCCTTAACTGGGAAACCGTTTTTACTGGCATGCTGCATGGGTCCTTCCTAGAAACAGTGGCGCTGAGGAGACTTCTCTGCACATTTGGCTATTGCTCCAGAATAAAGTTAGATTTCAAGCCTTCCCACCACCCCTCCCCCACAAAGAGAGCGTTCACCGCTTCTCTGCTGGGCCTACTGGGTCGACAGAATGGGCTCCATAGGGTCTATTGATTCTACTGAGTCAAACATTTGACTCCTTCAGGTGGCCCTTTCCATAACCAGTGTTTCTCTTCAGAAACTTCATAGTTCTCTATGGGAGTTGATTTATTGCTTTAGTTATAGACTACTAATACTGAAATAAATGCCGCGAGCCCTGGAAATAACTCATTTCATCTGCATTCTCGTATGTTGTGTGGTGACTAACCCAGCCCTGGGTCACTTGTGAGCACAAGGCCAATTCTTTCCCATCGCACTGGCCCTGATCTGACAGGCTGGATTGTCTCGCTTGCTGCAGCAGCTTCCCAAGCCCTGCACCACCCATTCGGGTCTGCCAGCCCACCACCCCCACTGAGCCATCCCATTGCTGAGCAACTAAACCCTGCTGCGAGTTCCTGCACTCAGAACAGCTCTTGGCTACCACACAGAAGACTTGGCAATGCATAAAGGATCTCCTCCTTGCCTCTCTCTGCAGGGCCCCACAGCAGCACCCTCTGCCTCTCCAACCCTAGCAAATAAAGCAAACCCCACTGCAGACATTGTAATGTTTAACCCCACCAGAAAGGGAACCTCAGCTCACCAGAAGCCAATGTCACCGCCTACCCTGAAGAAGGTCCTGGGCCAAGCAAGCCCCTGTTGGGGCTGCAGCTGGAGAGCCCACCCATTGCTCCAACACTGGTACCTGCTCTGGGATGAGCCCATGGAGCAGCCTCAGGACAAGGGGTAACACTCCTGGTCAACTCCTTCAGCAGCATGAGCTAGGGATACACCAGGCAGGAGCCCTCGGAGGGTGGAAGCTGATCTCCAAAGCTCTGGAACAGTCCCACACACTGACTGCTCTTTGTAGAGAACATGCAAGAGAAAGAACTCTGCTTTAGAAGACAAAAGCCCCAAGTGTGTGACTTCAGCTTCACAGCGCTGGAACTGGATATAATTAAATCCTGGTTTCCAACAGCCTCTTCACAATGAGTGCCTCTGTGATGCAGAAAACTCTGAAAGTGTGAAGAGCCTTTTGTTTAACCTCAAAATCTATTTTTACTCTAGAGTCATAATTCAGCCTGGCTGGAAGTTTCTCTTCCTCCTCGCATGGATGAAAGCAATGGAAAGATGAAGGGGAAAATAAAGAAGAATAAGTGGGGAAGAGCAGCCAGGGGCTCTCACATGAGCTGTAGAGGGTAAGGAGGGAGACAAAGAGCCAACGAACATGGAACAGATTCCCTATATCCTGCAAACCAGATGAAAGCAAATCCCCTGCGAAAGTCTGATGGGAAGCACAGGACTTACCCACCCCCAAAGGATCCCAGTTTCAATCACACACTCAGGACTTCACCCCAGGGCCACACGAAACCCCAAATGCAGCACCAAAACCACCTACAACAGCACCAGGGAACTGAAGAAACTTACTTCAGCCTTGTTCAGCTTCACTGCTCTTCTCCTTTGCTTTTCAGTTCGTGCAGGCAGCTCCCATTGCTGCTGCCTCCGGCTGGGCTGTAAAGAGCAATGTGGGGCAGGGCACAGCAGCCCCGAGGCTGGGTGAGGGCACCACCACCAGCAGAACCTGGAGGGAAAGAGGAGCAACGGCTCCTCAAGCTCCACACGAAGCTGAGCCCTGCCAGGTGCCGGGCTCTGCAAAGCCCCACCAGCTACGGGTCCCTGTAGCATCACCTGAGATGATTTACCACCGGCTGTGCCCATCCTAACCAGCAACACCCAGCACCTGGGCTGACAGCCGCGTTCTGGATGGCACCTGCACAGAGCCTTTCACCCGCTGATGTTAAAGCCACTGTTGCAGCACCATAGAATCCCAGCATGGTTTGTGTTGGAAGGGCCCTTAAAGCTCCTCCATCCAGCTCCAACCCCTGCTCCCACAGGCAGGGACCCCTTCCACTGGAGCAGCTTGCTCCAAGCCCCTGTGTCCAACCTGGCCTTGAGCACTGCCAGGGATGGGGCAGCCACAGCTTCTCTGGGCCATCACCCTGTGCCAGCGCCTCAGCACCCTCACAGGGAACAGCTTCTGCCTCAGAGCTCAGCTCAGTCTGCCCTGTTGGGGCAGGTTCAAGCCATTCCCCTTGGCCTGGCCCTACAGGCCCTTGTCCCAAGCCTCTCTCCAGGTTCCCTGCAGCCCCTTCAGGCCCTGGAGCTGCTCTCAGGTCTCCCCTTCAGGAGCCTTCTCTCCCCCAGGCTGCCCCAGCCCAGCTCTCTCAGCCTGGCTCCAGAGCAGAGCTGCTCCAGCCCTCTGATCATTGTCTCTTATTGCAGCTTTATCCTCAAAGGATGATCCAAACCGCAAAATCCACAAGTTTGAAATCAACTTCTGTTCTAAATCACTAAACTGATATAAAGAAGAAGAAAACGTACAGCGAACAGAGTTCTGTTTGTGGATCCTGGAGCTAATGTAAGGATTTTGTCCCATTACAGTTAACAGCTTGCTCTTCTGTGATGGATGACACATAGGCTGTGGTCCTTGGGTGTGAGGAGAAAGGGTAAAGCCCAAGCTGAGCAATCCAATGCCTTTTCTCTCCATGAGGCCCAGGCAGGAATGCTCAGACCAGTCAGCCACTGCAGTAACCCACAGACTCGTACTCTTTACATACAAAGAGACTGTAAAATGCTTCCTCCCCGGTGGGGAAAAGAAACCATTAAGAACACCAGGTAAACCCTTCTTTCTCACCCATCTCCTGCTATTGCAACTCCATGCTATGTTAATTCCAGCCAAAAGAACATGCATTGCTCGGAGAGGTCACATAAAGGCCACTTCCAGTTTTGGGGATGTGCTAATGACCTGAGTTCTTACACATGTATAATCATCTGCCCCACGTCCGCTCTAAGGCTTCATTAGCTTTGCAGCTCCTGTCTTCCTCATGAATATATCAGCTTTCACAGCTCTTCTTGATCCACCTCAACCAGGCCACAAAGAACCTGAGGGCATAAATAAAAGCTACTTAACTCAGGTGGTCACAAAGGTGCAGTCAGGCCTGAGCTGTTCTTGCTGAGACCCTTTGTGTACGTGGATATACGCTCGCATTCCCTGCCTCTGTTACCCAACCGAGTGAAGCAAAAGGAGCATTACTGAAGGTGGGAACTGGCCCTTCTAAGAGCTCAACCAGTGGCAGGAGACCGAAGCTCCAGCACAAAGCCATTTGAACCCAGTGAAAGCCCACCCTTGCTGGCCGTGGGTCTTTGGTGGCCATGTCTGCTCCAGGTCAATCTTGAAAAGAGCCAAGGCTGCAGTGCCCATGGCCCCTGCATTGCAGCTCCTCCCAGAGCTGACAGGGACCACGCTCTGGATTGGTAAGAGATTCCTCTGGTCATGTTGGGAACAGAAGAATGGGAAATGGCCTCCCACAGGCCTTTCCTTTGCTTTGACAGCTGCACTGAGTAACTATTTGAGCCCTGTTTAGAATGCCTACTGCGCACGGTGCTGATGGAGACAGGCTTTACTTGTAACGTAGCACTTCCTGATAATCGCATGCAAAGCCTGTCCTAAACTTTGCTCATCAATTACCTGTCTAGAAAATGAAATGCTGGCGTTGCAAACTGCCAGATCCTTCCTCTGATTGACTGTGGCTGGGTTTAGTCAGCAAAAGGTCTCCAAGTAACAAATGGCTTGTCCATTTGTTCTCTGACAAGAAAGGCTGTCAAGGCTCGAGTGCCATTTACGTTCAATCAAATCATCACACTGATGGAACACTCTGGGTGCTGCTGACTCCTGATGTACCCCCACTGGGGCTTGGAGAACGGTATCTCCGTTTAACATGGATCCTGCATAATGGATGGGAAGGGCTCTCCTACTCACTGCTGCGGCTGCTTCTTCCTGTGCCAGGGCTGTGGCTGTGAGATCTGCATTAACTGAGATGGCAGATCACATAAACGTGTGTGTGTGTCAGCTGGCATGCCCCTGCTCGGTGCCTATGGAACTGTTCACTATGGAAAACAAAGGATGGATGGAAGGAAGTCACTTGTGTAAACTGATTTTTACTGAAAACCCAAAGAAAAGCTTGATGTATGCTTGCTCCCACATCTCCCATGTTTTACAGCTGGAGAACAGCAACGATCGTTCCCTGGTAATGGGTCTTTATGATATCAGATACAGGAAGATTTGCACTTTATTACTGATAGGAGTCCAAATTAAAGAAATGAAGTGGTAGAAATTGGCCTTGGGCTATAGCGAACACAGAACATCTCCCTTCTCACCATTGCGGAGTTGTTTACAACACTTGAAGCTGCAGCTCAAACACGTATCTTACAATACAGTGAAACTGTTGGTTATGGCATAAAAAGCCCCAAGGTTGGGTCTCTCTGTTTGTTTTGTGTACACACTGCTCAAAAGAAGAGCGACTGCAGAAGAGAACATTTTACCAGGCAAGGCTGGAGCAGATGGCCGGTGAGGTCCCTCCTGAACCGGTGTGCTATAGTCCTGCGGTGACCGGGCTGCGCGTACCGTAGCAAACATCCCGAGACTGGAGCTACGGTTTTCCTTAAAACGTTTTGCAGAGTATTTATTTCCAGCTGGAACAACAGCCTGGGGAAGAGAAGGCTGCGTGGAGACCTCAGAGCAGCCTTCCAGTGTCTGAAGGGGGCCTATAGGGATGCTGGGGAGGGGCTCTTCATTAGGGACTGCAGTGACAGGACAAGGGGGAACGGGTTCAAACTGAAACAGGGGAGGTTTAGATTGGATCTAAGGAAGAAATTCTTTGCTGTGAGGGTGCTGAGGCACTGGAATGGGTTGCCCAGGGAGGTTGTGAGTGCTCCATCCCTGGCAGTGTTCAAGGCCAGGTTGGACAAAGCCTTGGGTGCCATGGTTTAGTGTGAGGTGTCCCTGCTTATGGCAGGGGGGTTGGAACTGGATGATCTGAAGGTCCTTTCTAACCCAAACTATTCTATGATTCTAAGAAAAAAGCCATAAGGAAGTTCTGACATTCATTTCTAGTTCTAACAAATGCTTCGATTATTCTATGCTTTGCCACATCTGGCCTTCAGCTTTGGACCCCATCTATTTTCCTCTAGAACCAGAGGAAATCCAGCTCAAAACTCTGGTTGTGCTCTTTCCAAAACAAAGGCATGATACAAGCCACCAGCTGAACCAGCTTTTTCCTCTGCACCACTGAGTAACACAAAGGAAGTGATTTTGCTGAAGAAGAGAAGCAACTCTCCTCTGTCTTTATTTGAACCCACAAGTGATTCCTCAGTGCACACCCAATCTTTAAAATAAGGAGCAGTCATGGATTCTTTCATTACTTCCATGTTTCTGCTTGGACATCCCTTTGAGAATAATAAAGCACTTACAGAACAAGAGAATGCCAGTCCCTATAAAGACAACTACTAGAAGTGGCAATGTGAGCTTCCACCCTAAAGCTGACATTCTTTTAAGGCCTTGGTCTTGCAACTATTTAGCATACGAGTGGTCCCACCAAAGCAAGTCTCATTCATAGGCTTTTTCACTGGTGGAGTTTTCTTTTATTTATATATATTTTAGGCAACATAGTATGAAAGTTGGAAGGAGGAAAACAAACTGGTAACATGAGATGAGCCAACCATCAGTGTACACGTACGGCTGCCGACAGCATCCCAACGGAGAAACCTCAGTGAATCCCGTGGCTAAGCCAAGCCATAAGCTGGTGTCACAAAGAGAAATTGCTCAAGGCTTTTTTCCTTAGTGGCAAAACCCAATACTCCCGAGTGAACATCTTTCCTCTCTAGTGCAATACCCTGCAGATGTGACTAAACCTATCATCATTGCTAAGAAAAGGTTCCAGCATTGAACACAACGTACGTGCTGCCTCTGTAACCCTCCCTTCGTTCCTTGTCAAACGATGATGTAAAGAATTGCTTAAGAAAACAAAACACAAAAGATAAAAATTAACTTAATTTACACAACCAATAAAAAAGTTTAAAGCAATGATAGAAAAATAATATAAAGGCTAAATACATGAGATGCCAGTTCGACAGGGTTAAGCTTTGGTAGAACAGCTAAAGAGCATAGCACCAATAAAATCCAATGTCAATACATGCCTCAGTACGCATGAGCTGTGATGAAAATGTAAATTTTGGCAAGAAAAGTGGTGTATGTTCCCTGACGCCACAGTTTCATTTCCACGTCCAGCAAAAAGTCTTTAGGCTCCTTCACTTGCCGCTGAAGATAGACGATGCCCGTGTACGAGTTCAGCCTCCGAGTGCTGAAGTAGTTTTCCTCATTTCCCTTGATGATGGTAAGGATTATGTTGTCTCCAGCATAGGCAGGCGATGGGCCAATACGGAAAATGTGAGCTGGGACCACGATGTTGGTTTGGAAGTTCAGCTGGTAGTAGGTGATGCGCACCGGGGTGTTCTGGCAGTCCAGATAGTTGAAGCAACTGATTCGTTCACACCTCCTGAGGGATGAGAGACGAAGCACAGTCAGTGCCCATGTAAAAGCAGGAAAGGGTCTATGTACTTAAGACTACAGCAATATATTAGAGGAGTGTCAAACTTCAGTGTACAATTTCCAACTGCTTGTTCTGCTTTTACAATACCCATAGAGCATTTGTAAATGATGTAACACTGTCAGAGTACAATATTAAAAGGAAAGCTCCACAATGAAGAAAGAATCCCAGAATCCCAGCCTGGTTTGTGTTGGAAGGGGCCTTAAAGCTCCTCCATCCAGCTCCAACCCCTGCTCCCACGGGCAGGGACCCCTTCCACTGGAGCAGCTTGCTCCAAGCCCCTGTGTCCAACCTGGCCTTGAGCACTGCCAGGGATGGGGCAGCCACAGCTTCTCTGGGCCATCACCCTGGGCCAGCGCCTCAGCACCCTCACAGGGACGAAAGATCCAGAGTCACCCTGCACAGGGCTAGGAGCAGGAGTCTGTGATTCACCACCAGCAGCACAAGCCCAGGACAGTGCCCCAAGCAATATAACCAAAAAACTCTTGAAAGGACAGCTAAAACACGGGGACAGGAAACAAGCTCCTCAACTTGCAGAGCTGCTCCGTTCCTTAAGGCAGCAAGAGTATGCTTTAAGTCATAAGCAACTAAATGTGGATTCCTAAAGCACTGGCAGCCACTAAGGCAGGAAATGGGGCTCCCAAGCCTCAGCTGCTGAGAAGCTGTGAGCTGTGGGGTGTGCCATTCCCAGAACCCTGCAGCCTGGCCAGCTCCTGCTCCTTCTCCCCTTCAATGTTTCAACCCTCTCTGAGGAGCTGCAATCAGACTATGAAGCAGGGAGCCCCAGACCCATTGGAAGTGGTGACCGTGGCAGCCACTGCTGCTGGAACCAGCATAGAGGACCTCATGTTTTGAAACTTGATTATAAACAGAGCCCTTCCAGGGCTGCAGGCTCTGGTGACTGCTGTTAGAGCAGCACTTGGAGGGCAAATGGGGGCCTGGAAGAAAGGAGAGGCAAACCCAGCCAAAAACTCAGCATGGGGAGAATTGATGTGCTCCAGGTACCAAAGCATCTCCTTAGAGCTCTGAGCACTTACATCCGCCCCTGCAAACTAAAGCACTATGTAACACCCCAGGCAGTGGGCTGGGCTGCTCACTCTGTGCTTGCAATACTCACATGTCAGACACTTTTCTGTAGTTGGAAGGGCACTCGAAGGACAGGCAGCGGAAGCTGCCCTGGATGTTATAGCAAGTCTCTGCTGCTGAGCAGTTGTGGGTTCCAATTGCACATTCATCAACATCTAACAAGAAGAAACACAAGGATAAGGACAGGGTAAGTCCACCAGTGATCACAGCTTAGGGGCTGCAATATGCTCATGAGAGACTGTGCACAGGGAGCAGGAGGAGAAAGGGCTCTGCAGGCTGAGGGCTCTTGTCCTCACCGCTCAGTTGCTGTGTTACCTCTCCGGGCAGGACTGCAAGAGCACAGAGGAGCCCGCAGGGGTGTGATGCAGAGGCAGTGAGGTGTGCCAGGGTCACCTCGGTGCACAGGCACTCTGGGTGACGGGTCCATCACACTGCTTCCAACCTGCTAAATCCCATGTGTCCGCAGTGAAAAACCAGCCCTGGCTTGCCGTGACCAACGAGAGCGGCCAGTGCTGCCCAGGGAGTGCAGGAGCCAAGGGAGCCCACCCTGCCCGCAGCCTGTGAGCCCTCCCCTGCTGTGTGATAGTCTGTGCCCTGCTTGGCAGCCAGCGTGGCCAGGGCTGGCCCCCGGCCTTGTCTCTGTGCCTGGGCTTTGCAGACCCTGGCACGCTGCTGTGGACCTGGCTGTTCTCAGTCCAAACACATCTGATGCAACACAGGGTTTAACTTCCAATGGAGAAACAACATGACAAGGAGAGAAAGGGTCTTGCCACTCCACACTGCACTGAAAGCCAAACACAACCATGTTTGGTTCAAACCAAATGTGCATATCTAGACAGAACTGACCCTGCTGTATTCTCCCTTGCTCCTGATGTTTTGTAAGTCATGTTATAAACCAGGCTGAAAGGAAACACAACAAAATAACTAGGTAGCAGTCCAAGGCAGTGGAACCCTGAACTTCCCAGAGCAGCCAACCTGTCCATGCTTACAGCTGCATTCACTGCTGCTTTGCTTGAAGCTAGTTTTCAGCTTCCTGAAGGTGGGGGGCCAATGCTGACAGCTTCACAGCTCACTGGTACTCCCTGAACCACAGTTTCATGCTCAGAGCCAGCCCATGTCATGCATGGGCTAAACAAGCCTGGTGCATGTCCATCACCGTGCATGTGTGGCAGGCTCACTGGCTGGAGGAAGCACCTACCTGGTTTCAAGCATCAAAGCATGTGCACAGACACTGGTCTGTGCTCCTTCTTCACGAATGAGGCTGTAAAATGCCCACGTAGCCCAAGCAAGCAAACATTCCCCCATCACCCAGCTTGCAGAGGGGCCTTCCCCTCCTCAGAGCAAGCACATGCGATGAATGGATGGAGGGATACTTTCTGTCTGCCTACACATTAGCCATTCCCATGTCATATTCCATATTGCAACAAAAGCTATCCCTCAGGAATAAACAGATCCCATCCGAATATAACCAACCCTTGCTAAAAGCCAATGGGACCTTTTCACTGAGTTTTTGAGAACTGAGAAAGCTGGGCTATGTCAGGAGGATTTATTTGTGAAGAAGACTGCTCTGAATTACAGCATGGGGCAAGTACAAAGCAAAGCAATCACTGCGGACCAGCTGCAGGGTCATAGAATCACAGAACAGTTCGGGTTGGAAAGGACCTTCAGATCATCCAGTTCCAACCCCTCTGCCATAAGCAGGGACACCCCACACTAAACCATGGCACCCAAGGCTTCATCCAACCTGGCCTTGAACACCCCAAGGAATGGAGCACTCACAACCTCCCTGGCCAACCCATTCCAGTGCCTCAGCACCCTCACAGCAAAGAATTTCTTCCTTAGATCCAATCTAAACCTCCCCTGTTTCAGTTTGAACCCGTTCCCCCTTGTCCTGTCACTGCAGTCCCTCATGAAGAGCCCCTCCCCAGCATCCCTATAGGCCCCCTTCAGATACAGGAAGGCTGCTCTGAGGTCTCCACGCAGGGTCCAGGAGGTACAAGCTCCACCAGCTCAATGTGAACACTCTCTGAGTGTGACACAATGTGAACAACACTTCAGAACAGCGCACACCCTTCTGAACGTGTAAGTTAATGTCACGGTTTAATCCCAGCTGGCAACTGACTCCCACAGAGCTGCTCACTCACTGCCCCCGGTGGGATGAGGGAGCAAACTGGAGGGTAAAGGAGAGAAAATGGGTGAGCTGAGCTAAAGGCAGCTCAATAAGGAAAGCAAAAGCTGCACATGCAACTAAAGCAAACCAAAGCATTCATTCTCCGCTTCCCACGGGCAGGCAGGTGCTCAGCCATCCCCAGGACAGCAGGGCTCCATCACACCTAATGGGAACTCGGGAAGCAAATGCCATCATTCCAAATGTTCCCCATTCCTATTTCTTCCCCCCACTTTATCTACTGAGCATGATGACATATGGTCCAAAGCATGCCTTCGGTCAGGTGGGGTCAGCTGTCCTGGCAGGTCCCCCACAGCCCTTGGCTGTGTGTAAGCACTGCTCAGCAATAGTGAAAAGAACCCAGTGTGATCAGCACTGCTTCCAGCACAAAGCCAAAACACAGCCCCATACCAGCTACTATGAAGAAAATTAACTCTGCTCCAGCCAAAACCAGCACAGTTAAATATAAATATCTCCCTGCAATGAGAAGTAATGCTGCAGAAGACAAAAAAGAACATTTAAAGCTCAAGGACACTTTATGGCCTAGAGCATAAACATGGTTACCTAAATAAGGCCCAAGCCATGGACCTTAAAATGCTGAAAACCAGATGCAATAACAAGGATCCAGCTTGAGCAGAAAATACTGGCAAAGACCTCGCAGTCACATTGTGTACTCCCAAATGTCTAGACAACGCACGGAGGCTTTAAAATGAACTAAATGCTAACAGACAAACCATGTGGACTGTGCAGGGCTCTGCAGTTCTGCCAACTGTCACAGAGGAGAGAGATCCTTCAGAGGAAAACTATAACCTCCCACACCCCCATTCCCCTGGGACAAGAACTGATCTCATGCACCGAACTGGCTGGTTTAGGAGTCTTGCAAAGGAAAGCATACAATAGGAAGGAGAGAATCAAAGCAAACGAAATCCCTGGCTGATCCTCAGACGTGCCCCTAGGTGAAAAGAAAATCTCTTCCACATTGCAATCACTGCCGTGAGACCTCCCTTCACCAGCTTGGTTGTGCTGCAAAATACCACAGGCAGTTTCGCCACAAGGATCCATATGTTGAGATATTATTCCATGAGCTACATCTCGTCTGTTTGGAATGAAAGGGATAAAGAATATACCACCAGTAACTCGTAAGAGCTGGTCAGATGATGAGCAACTGATGAGCCATCTTAGCTGGTGGAAACCGGTATCATCTTCTTGAGTTTAGTGCAGCTGACACTGGTTCAGACTTTCTCTGACCATGGCTGCAGGGTCAGCGTGTAAGCCTGCCCACACCTGCAACTATGGACTTGCAGAGCTCAGGGGAAGGGCATGTACCTGGCGTTACTTCCAAGTCCTGACTAAATGCCACACACAGAGCTGCAGCACTCACACTGTTCTGCAGGTCGGCCACCTTCACTCTCTAAGGAGGCTGTATGTACCAAGTGGCATAGGCACCCCGAAAAGCTTCTCCAAACACTGCTCTTTGGCTGATCTGTACAATAGGCTCCCTCTCCACACAGGATGAGTGAGCAGGGGGGATTTGAGCCCTTGTGTTGGTCTGTGTGGCAAACCCTCTTCCTGCACCTCCAGTGACTGGAGCACACCGGGTGCCTCCAGCTTGGAGGGGCTGTGCTGGCCGATGAATGCAGTGACTCACACTGTTAACTATGGAACTGGTCCTCAGCTCCAGCCCCAGGTCTGGCAGAGGTGGCAGGGAAGATGCCAGCAGCACTTGAAGTTAGCAAAGGAAAGAAACCAAACAAACAAAGCCTGAGGAGAAGAACAGCTGCAGTTTCTCAAGGTGACTTTTACATGAGAATTTAACTGCACGTGGATGTGACCGCATCCATACTTAAAAACCGAAGAGATTTTGTTGTTTAGGCTGCTCCTCTGCTCCAAAGTCGGGACCGAGCACGCTCATGCTGTTCATGATTTACACAGTGTAAATTTACTGCCCTTACCACTAAGAAGAGAATTTAAGCCTAGGAGAGACATAACCAAAAGTTACGTGACAGGTTCCTCTAAACCTAAGAGCAGGAAATGCCTGGTAGTTAGTGTAACAGACTGCAGGAATGCATGTAGAGTATGGAAAGGTAACCAGATCGTCAGTCATTCCACAGTCAGGGCATCCTTTGGAAATGAGGGATTTTTACTTCAAAACCAGACAGCTGTGCACCAAATGAAAATCATCAGACACCCAGAACACATTTCTATGGCTCTGGAAAAACTGGGGTGTGTGTGGAGGACATGCCATTTACACTAACATTTACTAACACCAATCTAATCAAGCTTAGGTGGCAGGCTTCCGGATGCCCAGGTCCTCATTAGAGCTCCCACTTTCACTCTCCCAGTTTTCCAGGACAGGAAACTGCAACCCATAACAAAGCCACAGATTTCTATGTCCGACACCTTTAAGACACCCAATCACTTACTGCTGTGCCAAGGTGCACATACAGCTCAGGCAAGTAATCAAGTGCCCCAGTCTGAATGATCAAATGGGGTTCCTTAGGAATTAATTTAAGCAATTAGCTCCCATTGACAGCTGGGTTGCCACAGGAAAAAGCTGACACAGCAGATACCAATACTTGGCAACTTTGCCAAATACTGGCTTTTTAACAGTGACTGATATAAAACATGGGGACCTGACCGAGTCACCATAATGGCCTAGATCATTCCAAGGATTAAAGCTTCATGACATAATGGCTTCAGTTCCTAAACTCCTCATTACCTCGACAGGTTCTTCCATTGGCTGCCATGGTGTATCCCTGCTCAGGACAAGCACACTGATAACTGCCAGGAACATTCACGCAGCGGAAAGTACAAAGAATGCCTGCACTCTGTGTGCACTCATCAATATCTGGGGAAAAAACACAGTCACAAACACACGTAAGAAGAAAAACAGGACTCTGGAAAGGGAGGCTGCAGAATACAAGGAAATCCTTATCTGGCGCATTTATAATACATTCTTAAACAAGAATCATAGAATAGTTAGGGTTGGAAAGGACCTTAAGATCATCCAGTTCCAGCCCCCCTGCCAATAATGCAACCATGAAAGTTGGCATTGCTCTAGGACCACTGATGGTGCATTCTGAAATGCTGAACATGAGGCTGCTCCCCAAAATACTGGTTGCAAGTAGTACGGAGCCATGGCAAAGAACAAGGCTGGAGTACATCTGACTGAAAAGCTCTCTCTGGTAGCTCTGTGATTCTTCTAAGATTAGACTGGGGGCTTCCTTGTACTAGGAAGAACATGGGTTTCTTCATAATTTCTAGAGACTCTCCAATGTCACTATTGCTAACTCCAAGCAAACAGGTAAAACCCTTCCTTTCTCCATTCTGATCACTACTCCTCATTCTGCCACCATGAGCAGAAGTAACAGCAAGCCTTCACTCAACCATGGCTGAGTGGAGGCTTTAACTGATGCTACATAAATAAACCTCTCTTTGCTTCTATTTATGTATTTCATAAGCTCTAGCCCCATGAGACAATAACCCCACCAGTTCTACCATGACACAAGTGTATTCCAGCCCCAGGTGAAAGGCATGAAAATGAACTGCATTTCCCAATTTGCAGTGTCTGTGGCAGGGTGTAACTCACAACCATCCTCAGGCATCACCTGCAGCATTAGGTGCTGTGGAGAGTCAGACAGCCCTGCCTCTTGAGGTGTATACACATATTTAACTTGACCTGCCAAAGCAGCAGCCTTACCTTTGCAGGAATGCCCATCTTCTGCTAGCTGGAAACCTTGTCTGCAGTAACACTGATAGGAACCATAAACATTGGCACACTCCTGGCTGCAGGGACTAGTATCACATTCATTCACATCTGTATCCAAAAACAAACACACACACGCATTGCCACAGTAGTTCAGGTATCTTCCACTATTTTTTACTCTGAGAGCAGTTACCAGGTCCTTCTGGTCAGAGTGAATAAGGATGGACTACTTTGTCCCAAGAAGATGTTTCTGCTTTAGGCAGAATGCCAAGAAGCATGAGGATGTCTGTTCCACCTGAATTTTATGTTTATATATGCCAATGAAAACACATATACATGCAAACATACGTTCCAGACCTTATGTTACAGTTGATTAAAATTATGTAATCATTGCCTTAAAAAATCATGGATAACTCTCAATTCAAAATCAGTTTTTTCAAGTTTTATCACTACCGTGTTTCACCTTTACTAAAACTGGATGAACAGTCTCCTGTCCCTACTTTGTTCCGTTCTCCTCTGTTAACAAAGGGAAAAGCGTGAGAGGGGAAAAGAAGAAAGGGAAGAAAGTTGTTGGCTTTCATCTGACAGTGTGAGTCGTGAATATTTGCAAGTTTGAGGACATCATGAGTTTATTGTACTTATATTGAACCTCACTCCTCTAAAGCTCCTGAAATCAGACTGCAATTCCTTCCTCGTGGGAAAAATGTTGGGTACCTTCACAGTGCTTCTCATCATAGGACAAGCGGAAACCAGAAGAACAAGTGCAGTGGTAGGAGCCAGGGGTGTTCTCGCACGTGTGTTGACACAGGCGTCCAGGGTAGTTCCAGCACTCATTTATATCTGCCAGCATACAAAGCAAATACACACTCAGCTTAGAAGCAAACGCACCAAACAAAATGCAGGAGGTTATTTCACAAAGTGTCAAGAGATTGATCTGCAGAGCATGAAACCCTGCAACCTCAGGTTTTACGCTGCCTGACTTTGTGCTCCCATTGGTGTACAGCAGTGAGAAACCACAAGATGCTGTATCTTATGAAGAAAGCTGTGGCATCTTCAGACAGATGAATACCTACAGCAGCAGAAACATAACCTATATGGAAGTACTTCGCAGATTACTTTAATTGATAACCTGCAGCTAACCCAAACCAAGGGCACCTGGGCCACTATCACAACACAGAACTCTAAATGGCTGGGCGCACTCAGGATGGCTGCTTTGGAGGTGACTGTTATCTACTGAGGCTCTGCATTGCAGAACTAAGGACTGCACACTACAGTGGTGCTAAGCACTGCCTTGAGGTCCAAGGCGCAGTCAATCAGTCCTTTCATCTCGTCTTGTGCTTTACATACCAATGCAGCTCCTGCTGAAGGCATCGTACTGATAGCCCATCTTGCAGTCACAGCGGTAAGCCCCAGGGAGGTTATGACAAATCTGCCCTTCTCCACACCGGTGCACACCAGTTTGGCATTCATCCACATCTGCAGAACCAGAGAAAGTGACCAGTTAAATACAGTTTGCTAAAAATCAATGGTTAGGAAGAGAAAGCACGAAGTACCAGGAACAGAACCTGCTAGGGTTGTTCCCTGCACAGAACAAGGAGAATCAGCCCTTCCCACTGTGCTCCTCTGGTCAGCTTCACATATCCTAAGTAAGCTTCTGAAAAGGAATGCATTGTCTTAGAAGTGAAAATGGCAACTGCAACTGGACCTTTCCCAGTATATTCTGCATTTCAACCTACACACATTTTGATTCTGATCAAACCATGACATTTAAACACCCTATTCTGATGTTCTGCCATTCTGTGAGTCACAGCAAGGCATTTAAAGCAAAACAAGAACTAGCCAGAAATTCTGCTCATCCCTTCAATTAAGGCAATTGCTATTTTCATCTCCAGTTGCCCTTTCAGTCTCGCTTCTGCTGTCTACACTTTACTCTTTCTCAATGTTGATCTTGCTTCTTTTCTCAGTCAACTCACATTTTAATATTCTTCATGGCCTCTCATCCAAACCCCAACACCAACAAATTAGCTGCTTCTCCACTCACTTGCATCACTCTCAATCTCATTTTAATAATGCTCAAATGAAGATGAGAGTTTTCAATACACACTGATTTACAAGACTTGCAACATGACTAAATAGCTCATCAGTATCTAACAAATCCCTCTTACCATCTGTGATAAGAAGCATCAGAAATTCTGATTAGGCCTCAGAAACTTGTATTTCTTGAAGCTTTCTGAGTTGTGCTGTTTCTTAAGCCATCAGGTTCTGCTTCCTGTGTTACTGACACCTTCGACTACTTTTACAACCCAAACTGCCATTCCTGTAACACTAGTTAGGATGGTAGTCTGAGGCTGGAGGCTCTCCCGACTGCTCTCTTTGAAGTGATCAACGGGAGCACTATTTCATTTCAAAGGTTTTCTGGGCAGTTCTCCACCAAACAGCAGCCCTGGAGAGTACTTGTGGAGAAAATGATAGGGCAGTGAGAGCAAGTCGCTTGCCACAGAAACCTGGATGTGGAAAAGTGGGATTATATCAACCCTGGTGAGAGGTGCTGGCAAATACTGCGCTCAACATTCAGCACAGATTCCTGCCTAAAGAATTCCTGTTGGCACGGGGAGGGGTCAGGGATGGCAGGGAATGGCGCTTGCCAAGCAAGGAATTCCTGACAGGCTCAGAGGTTTCTGCTGAAATGCTGTCTCTCTTCTAATTCAGAGGCAGCATCAAAGCAAGGAAGTTTCTAACGCAGATGTACACTTGTAAAGTAGCAGTTTTACCTGTAATGTCTTTGTGTGTGTAACCATTTTATTACTGTGTCCACAATCATATAGTCCACTGCAGTCAGACTTTAATTAGTTCTAGGGCATGACACCATCACCAGTACGCTGTATTTCACAATAGCTACCATATTTTACGGTTAAATTAAGAGGTAGCTTTTAATGGCTCATTTATTAAACCAGAAAATACTAACATTTTAAAGAGAGGTGAATCCTCTAAGCAGAGAGGATAACCATGCAAGTGGAGTTCTGAGGGAGAAACTTGCAGATTATACGTTTACTGCTGTGAAGAAATCTGGATCAGGAATCTAATTAGCTATTGTAATGCCTTAAAGAAACTGGTCTTTACCACAGAGAGGGGAAGTAGGACCATATGTTTGGGGTGGTTTTCCTGCATGTCTCTGCCTACTTAAAGCAAGCCGTACAAAAGAATACCAGAAGATCCAGACTGCGGAGACACAGTGACATGGCAAAGACAGAAATCACCAATTTACACTAAACATCTGTTTTCCCAAAATCAAACTAGAGAAGTTTCCTTATACCTGCTCCTTAAAAGCATTGTCAACGTGTAAAGTGGAGACAAAGCATCATCAGTATTTGCAATGCATTGTGTTGTCTCATCAGGCTATGAAGACATAAATGCTGTATGAATGGTGGCAATTTCCTCCTGTGCCACACATTACACACACTCTCTTTTAGGAACAGCTGGGGAAAGAAGCTGGCTTCTTTCTATAAATCATCCACTTGAAATTTAGGAAGAGGATTTGCACTAGCCATTGGCAGGACTTGAAAGTGAAGGCTATTAGCACTGCAGCCAGTACTTCAGAGCTGCTCAGTGACAGCTGCTGACCTGTGAAAGAAATGGCAGTCATGGAGATGTCGGCGTGGTGGAAACCCTAAAAACAATGTCAGGGCCATCACGCTTCGGGTGGTGCAAGCATACCCAGCCCTGACTTCTCTGAAACAGGGCTGATGGAGCCCAGCTGAAGAGCTGTGTCTTCACAGCAACAAAGAAAGATGGCTTGTGGGGACCTTCCCTTTGTGACAACAGAAATACTTCAGGCTGCGCTACTCTGCCCCTTTAGGAAGCTTTCTCCACTTCCTCAGTTACACACAAACTGTCCCCATCTTGTGCTACTTCCAAATCTTCCCAGTGGCCAAGCATGGCCTGGATAGTCCTGGGGGTAAAACCACGAAGGCAGACAGAGCATAATGAACAGCAAAAAGGAGAATGCACAAATTTATGCAGAAATGGGGTCTATCTATACCACTATTTTCCATTTCAACTTGCTAGTCATAGAATCACAGAATCATATAGCTTCTAACACAGCTTCCACCCACCTGGAGCAGCACAAAGCAAATCTTCTTTATATTCCACCCTTCCTTTCATTCAAAAGTAACACAAGCAGAAATCATCAGGATTCCACCACTAACTAAAATGCTGAGTTGTCTTATTTTTTTCCTCCCCACTGTTGTTTTACGATTTCCTACTTTGTGTAACACAGAACATAGGGAATTGAAGAACACATAGCCAACCCTGCCTTGCTGAGCAGCAAGCTTTCAGTTCCTCTGTGCATAGTGTGCATTTACAGGACAAATGCTAATAAGAGATGAAATCTGCTATTCTGTGTCAGTAACTCCACAAGCACATTGGAACAAATACAAATCAGTATCAAGCTGCATGCCAGCCTGTATGAATATTTCAACGTTTTTTCACAAAGAAAAAGTAAGAAGTTATCCTAAATAGACACACAACTGGATGTAAATGGGGACCACCATTCATAGTGCTATGAAGAACATCCACTTAGTGCTACTCTTGTGAGTCCATAAACTCAGTGTCTGTCTTTGCTGCATTCCATGGCTTCAGATCCTGTCACTCACAGTGAGGTACTGTAAAAATAGCAAACGATTGTGGTTTTGGCTGACAGCATGAGTTTGAAAAGTAACTAGAGCACATTGACTCCAGAACAGTAGCCAGTAAATCCCATGTGCAGTCACACCCAGTGTCACCTGGTGTACCAGGAGGAACTCCATGCAGCAGCCAGACATCAGTGCAGCATCCTGTAGCGCAAGCATATCACCGAGCTGATTGAACAGCAAATGCAGACAGCAAATTCCCATTTCTCAAACACAGCTAGCAACCTCAAACCCCCTTTTTTAGAACTGAAATGTTCTTCTTCCTCTGAGAGGGCACCTGAGCGGTCCCTGGAGTCTAACCTTACCGACGCATCGCGTTCCCTCCTCGTTGGAGTGGTAGCCTCTGCTGCATGTCAGCGTGTTCCTTTGGCAGGTGTAAGACCCAACGGTATTGATGCAGTTGAATCCTGGTTTACATGGCTCAGGGAGAGATGTGCATTCATTAATATCTGGTGAAGAAAATGAATTAGAATAGTGAGAGAAGCTACTTAACCTTTCTGGTCTGTTTTCTTCCAGCTGTCACTTCTTTTCCTTCATGTCAATATATTGAGCTGATAAAGGTCTCCTGTGGCAAGACTTTCAAATTCAACAAGCAAGCATGCATATCTTTAAAAGGACAGTAATGTTTAAGTTAAATTCATAGCAGGATTTGATGAAAACTACATGTGGCCAATATATACCTTTTGGAGAGGCTAAAAGGAAGAGGAGTTGGCCAGTGCTGCTGCACATAGAATTATAGAACAGTTTGGGTTGGAAAGGACCTTAAGATTATCCAGTTCCAACCCCCCTGCCATAGGCAGGGACACCTCACACTAAACCATGGCACCCAAGGCTTCGTCCAACCTGGCCTTGAACACTGCCAGGGATGGAGCACTCACAACCTCCCTGGCCAACCCATTCCAGTGCCTCAGCACCCTCACAGCAAAGAATTTCTTCCTTAGATCCAATCTAAACCTCTCCTGTTTCAGTTTGAACCCGTTACCCCTTGTCCTGTCACTACAGTCCCTAATGAAGAGCCCCTCCCCAGCATCCCTATAGGCCCCCTTCAGATACTGGAAGGCTGCTATGAGGTCTCCACGCAGCCTTCTCTTCCCCAGGCTGAACAGCCCCAACTTTCCCAGCCTGTCTTCCTATGGGAGATGCTCCATATGACAAACATATTCCCAGTCAAGACTTACCCACGCAGTTTCCCTCAGGGTCTTGTAAAAATCCATCCATGCAGCGTTGCTTTGACTCACAGTAGAATGATCCTTCTGTATTCTGACAAACGAAGTTTACCTTACAACTGTGAGTTCCCCTCTTGCACTCATCAATATCTGTTATCAGATCAAAACACCAAATTGTGACCAGTGAAGCTGTATTTATCAGTAGTCTTCATGATTAGCTAACTTCTCAGAAGGGAAGTTAGGAAGCATTACTGAAATCAGGTAACAAACATTGCCTATGGGAAATCTGAGGCTTAGGTGTGTTTGCTCTTGGCCATCCATTTTAGCAGGGGCTTCAGAACTTATCTACAGCAAATCTGACTGAGATCCCTACTGCCTTGGCCACAGCATCTCTTGTAAACCACAAATACTCAGACAACTGCAGTTTTAAAACCCTAAAGACCCAAATCAAAACCACAGATAAGGTTCACAAAATATGTTCCGCACTCAAAAGCAAAATGGTCTCTTGTTCCTCAGTAATTCCAGGTAGAAACCTACCTCCACTGAATTTGATATTAATAGGGCACCTCATTTCAGCAAGGCTGGGGTTTACTGTGTACACAGGTACATGTGTATATATACATGTTCTTACATGCACAGAACAAACACCTATCCAACTCTGAAAACTATACTGAAAAAATGGGAATGAGAGACAGTGATATTAGTAACCAATGTTCCTCCTCTGCAGCCAGAGCCCAACACAGACTTCTCATTTCTTATTACATGTGTGAGATTATTTCTCAGAGATGTTCACCAACCCAACGCTTGCTTGCTGGGCAGACTGAAAGCTTTAAAGTTTAGAGCTTATCAGTTTACACACAACTGATCTGCGTTGAGTAACTGCAAGTACCATCTGGTTTGCTGCTACTTCCCAGTTGAAGAAACCTCACCCAGGAAGAGACTTCAGCTGTAAACTCATTCAAAACTCAGTTCTGTGAGTGTTTTCAAATGCTGCTGGTTCCTATGAACACTCCCTGTGATGAATAACTTTGCTAGAAGAAAGAGGAAACTGCATCTGAGTCCCCACTCCTCCAGGAGGACAAGGAGAGAACTGCTGGTACTTCTCTTTCTATTCTAAATCCTCATTTAAATGCTAGGGCCACAAGGGCATGTGCAGAAGGTACAATATTCATAGGTTCATAGAACCACAGAATAGCTTTTGTAAAAGGGACATTAAAGCCCATCCAGTTTTAACCCCCTGCCACAGGCAGGGACCCCTTCCACTGGAGCAGCTTGCTCCAAGCCCCTGTGTCCAACCTGGCCTTGAGCACTGCCAGGGATGGGGCAGCCACAGCTTCTCTGGGCCATCACCCTGGGCCAGCGCCTCAGCACCCTCCCAGGGAACAGCTTCTGCCTCAGAGCTCAGCTCAGTCTCCCCTGTTCTGGCAGGTTCAAGCCATTCCCCTTGGCCTGTCCCTACAGGCCCTTGGCCCAAGCACCTCTCCAGGTTCCCTGCAGCCCCTTTAGGCCCTGGAGCTGCTCTCAGGTCTCCCCTTCAGGAGCCTTCTCTCCCCCAGGCTGCCTCAGCCTACCATATAGTAATTGTTTTCTTACCAGATCTACAGACAAAGAAAAATGTGGAATTGAGTATTTCACAAACTGCAAACTCAGGAGATCCCTGTAGGCAGTTTTACAGAGCAGTTCTGAAACGTCAGTCTTTCTTATAGGTCATTAATTTAATGGCTACTTTAAAACAATTTGTAAAATTCTGTAATCTTTTATCTAGCTTTAAGACTAGAAAGATCAGCAATAAATGTTAGAAATGCTGTAGAATCGGGCAGCAGAACAAGGCAGTCACAAGCAACCTCTTCAATTAAAACAAGGTTTCTTTGTAACGGCTGTATGCAAAACCAGATTGCTGAGCAGTTCCGTTTATGACCTTATGGTATATGTCAAGAGCTCAGTTCTTCCCTTGCGCATCTCTTACTCCAGCTGTCAGGAAACTCTTTGTGTAAAAAATTTAGGAGTAAATAGCACTGACTTTTGCCCCAGCAGACAGGGCTCATGTGTCTATTGCACACTCCCATGCTGCAGAGCAACTTCTGCTGTGCTGTTGTTAGCAGCTCCAGTTGACCTCTATAATAGACCAAGAAGGGGGAGATGAAGAATAACTTCCTAACCCCATGAGAATTCCAAATGTAGACAAATGCAGACAGACCTCCTAAACACAGGAAGGGCCAGACTGAATCAGCCCCATGATCCACTCAGGCTGTGATTCAGTGCTCAACAGCAAACAGTATCAGTTCCTTCAGAGAAACGAAGAGCTGGGCAGAGGAATGCAATAGAAACTCCTCCATCAGTGAAATCTCTCTCTAACTCCTTAAAAGCAGGGTAAATCCTAATTCATGAGGTTTCATCAATTTATAGGTATTGCTGGAAATGATTTCAAATAAATGCATGTCAGAAGTGGCCTATGAAGCCAAACATTTGATCAGCCTTTTACAGCTACAATCCTGGTATCACAGCCCAGCCACAGTAAAATGCTTTGCTATCTCTTCCCTTTCCCTTTTGCTAACAGCTATGGCATCAGCTGAAGAACACTTGTCTTACCAACACATTCTCCATCCTTCAGTTCATAACCTGGCTGACAGCTCAGTTCCTGGAGACACTTGAATGATCCCACTGTGTTGAGGCAGTGCTCTCTCCGCTGGCAGGTGTGTGTGTCTGTCACACACTCGTTGATGTCTACAAGGAACAGTTCAACAAGTCAGTGCCATGGGTTTGGCAAGGGATCTGTCCCTTCCTGCTCTTTTGGAAGGAGGCAAAAGCTCAAGTGAAATCGTATTTTCCAAACGATAGCCAATGCAGCCTGTGCTATGGTATTCTGATGAGAGACTTCTGCCCCAGGGCCTTTTGTTAACACAGAGTAACTTAAGAGACACAAGTCACAGGGAGATCTCCTTCTCCTCCCCTCTACCCAAATGCGCAGTGGCATTGAGGGCAAGGGATGCACAGAACTGATTAAATGCAGGGTATGGGCAGAGGATTGATAATCAGCTTCTGATTTACTGGAGAGAAACCTCCTGGACAACTGAATGAGAAAGTGGTTAATGCTCATTGTTCATGACCAGGCTTTCCCAGCTCAGCGTATGTAACACTCTTGCTGCTTCATGCCACATAGACAGGAGCTGCTGGTGTGAAACTGCTGCTGGTGACAGGAACTGAAACTGCCTGCCTGGCGGAAAGTGGAGGCATGTAACACACTGATTGCCTAAGGAATATGTCATTCGAAGTGGATATAATGAGAAAATATGGAGAGAGAAACCCCGAAAGGCTCAATCAAGTTTGTAAATTTGGATTTCAGTATTGAAGGAGATTTGATTTCAGCAGGTGGAGACGGAAAAAAAGCCTTTTTAAAAAAAATAAAAATTACTTAAAGACAAGGTTGCAGAACGTAGGGCAATTTGGGAAGGAAACGCCACACCTCTAAAATGGTACATTTTGACAGGCTTGGGTGAAATAACCTCAGATTCAGGTTTTGCTTATTTCAATAATGAAAGCTAGAAATAGCAAATACTTAAAAGCAACAAAAAGGGGTAGAAACCAGGAAGAGAAACTTTCCTGTGCTTCTCTACAAGTCTTAACACATTCACATCTCTGTATACAGCTAAGAAGTACTTCTGGAACTAACAAAAGCCAAATGTGACCATAACCATTACCATCTGGTTTGTCTGCACATGAAGCTGTTTTCATATATACACTAATGCAAGTAATCTTGCCCGTTTCCCAGTGCAGTCTGGATCAGGCCATGGCAGACGGTAGGGCTGTGTTTCCATCCCTAAAAACAGAGATGTCAGAAGTGGGATTCGAACCCACGCCTCCAGGGGAGACTGCGACCTGAACGCAGCGCCTTAGACCGCTCGGCCATCCTGACCTGCCTAGAACAGAGATGGGATGATGTGCTCCCAGATGATGTGCTCACCTTGGCTGCAGAACCCCATTCTCAGAGCAGTACAACATCAGATACATCACTTCCCCTCGTAAAGCATGAAAACAGGAAAAGCCATTTTTAAAACTTTTTGTCTCAGAAAACATGTCAACTTGTTTTCTATCAAGCATATTAGGAGGAGCACCAGGACATTTCAGTTCCTGCTGAAGTCAGCTAACTAGTGTTGCACACTGAGTTCGGCAAGACCAGTGTGTTAGTCTGGTGCCATTTTATTTCCCATTTGTTTGTGCTTTGTTTTCTTCTCACCACTATTATTCACATGCTGTGGACTTGCTATCCAACGGCAGCTGATTAATCCACAGCAAGGTCACTGCCCTGCTGGAGATCTCTCTGCCTGTCCCACACGATGCTGGAGTACTTTCTCTGAGTGGCAGGTACTTGCCTACCTCGGTGTTTTTACACAGCGATGTCCTCCTAAGGCATGCAGAGTTCCCCACTTGCTACAGGTTAGAATGAAGAGTAAGGAACAAAATTCTTGTAAGTGGTCTTGGCTGGGGGGAAACAGCCAAAACAATGAAAAATCCCCAAACCAAACAACCTCACGTGAGCTGCTGTGGTAGATCTCTCTAGACCTAGCTCTGAAGTAAATTTGAGAGATTTCTCTTGTTGTTGTTGTTGTTGCTTGGGTTTTATTGAATTTCAGAGGTCAATGGCTCTGGATAGCCACTCCACAGCATCCAAACCAGTGCAAAGACTCTCTGCTGGCTATACAGCACGTCTGAGGTTATCTTTTCTTGCAAACCACAAAAAGCCTTCCTATATAAGCAAACTGTCAGCACCACACTGCGTCACATGAACTCCACTCAGTTCAGCACGATGCTGGAAAAGCCAGTAGGAGGAAAGCGTGCTTGTCTGAAACACTACCCAGAGAAGGTAGGAGGTGTTCCGCCTGACTCCCAGGCGTACACAGGTAGAAAGAAGGTCAAGATTCCATAGAGGAAAAAAAGATCTAATATAATTTCCTCGCTTGTCTACATTGCTTCATTCAATTTTCTAACCTCTGAGCACTTGAAGAAACAAGTCCAACAGGCCAGAATGCATCTGAGGGAATCAGAATGATGGGAACTGGAAGATTACAAGCAGGATTTCTGCTTTCAGTGAAAGTTTTGTGCACAAGTGATGCATCAACTATCTCTAAAGCCTAATGATTGTGACCTGGGTTTAAATTGTGAGCCATGCAGTATGCACAGCTCTGCTCTGTCATATCCACTGTCAGGGCATGAATCTCATTCTCTGGTATCAGGTCAGTTGCCAGCCCACTGAAGTTCCCTTTTCATTTTATTACAGACATGCCCTTTTCTGTTCATTTTCCTAAACACGTTCCTAAATGGTCATGCCACATTTGCACCATCTTTCTCCTGAGTTCCCACCTGCCCATGTCATTGCTTTCCTACCAATCCCTACTGCAAAACAGCCTCCCTTAGCATGAGCGTGCAAAAAGACATCCCTGGAACTGTGGTCCCAGTTTGTGCTGGAGCAGCACATGGCTCTTGCATGAGCTCTGTTCAGCCCAGGCTGTACCTACTATCATTTTGCTCTACCATTATGACACACGGTAGAGGCAAGTGATGAATGATTGTATCTCTATAAAACAGGACAATCTCTCTCCTTTTTCCCTCCCTGCTGATTATCCATAAAATCAAGAGTGCCCCTAACCTGCCTCTCTTCAATACTGGAAACCAGCCCAACAAGTCAGCAAGATGATTTGCAGAGCACTAGGTAAAACATGAGTTATGTTTTAAATCCGAAGCAAAGTGAACTTCCAACATGGAAGCTGCAGCCTTCATCCAGTGCAGTTCAGACTGGGAGGTAAGGCAAGAGGGTATTTTAAAACACAGGAATAAGAGGAAAAATAACTCAGTAAATATTAAAACCAAGGAACAGTTAGTTCTTGAAAAACCTCCTAGGTCAATGTGTGTGGCAACAACACTGCTCACGCGATGTCAGTGAAACCAGAATGAAATGCAATCATGCAATACCTCTTCTTTTCCATAGGTACTTTGACATGAAAAGTTAATTTTTATGCACTTTTTCTCACAATGTGAAATGCAGGCTTCAGTTGTTCCTCCAGCTGTAGTTCCTCTTCAAATGCCTTCAGCTCAATTTGCTTTATGGAATACATCTGCTTAATGTAGACCCGCTGTTGCTTTGCAACCACCCATCCTGTGCTCACGCACAGTCCCGGTGGGTCAGCAATAAAATGACCACTTGCTGGTCCCTCTGCAGAAGGGGAAATTCAGATGGGAAGAGCAAAGCAAGCAGCAAGTAGCCTCCTGTCAGTGTGTGTGTAGGTGGTGGTAATGACTTTGCCTGAAAGTCACCAGGAAAAGCAATCCACGTTAATAACACCCAACCTGGCTCTTATCTCTGGAGAACATGGAGCTTTCAAGCCTAAAGACATTGTCATATCTGTTCCCAAAGTTACACAAAGCTGGTGTGTGCAAGCTGTTTAAACAGCTGGTGACTCCTCACTGTGCATGGTTGGCTTTCAGGAATTCTGGATATCTGCTCTTGAATGCACCTGGCATTATAATCTTCCACAGTCTGACTAAAGGAAGTTCAAGAGATAAAAGGTTATCGGCTGTTTTGCTGCTGTGCAAAGATTGCTCCTCCTGTCCCTAAAAATATGCAAAGAGTAACATCATTAAAACAACCATAATTTGCAAACAAATTACCGAGAAGCTTTCCTCATGGGGTTTGAGATAGCTCGAGATGGAGCACAGAAGCAGTTAAGCTGGGAAAGGATACCTTAGGTGAATATGGCTGCGATGAGACAGTTGGACAAAACAAACCACAGTATGCTTGTGGCTTTCCCCTTTGACTAGAGAAGGAGGAAAAACGTGAAGTGCTGCGGATGTCCTCCGGCACCACAGAGGGCAGAGCTGTGCACGAGTAGGGAGCGCACAGGGCTGACCTGGCCAAAAAAAGCCCAAAACAAATGAGAAACTTCAGGGTTTCTACATTATTTACAAGGATTCCTGTAAAAACCTGACCTGCAGTAGAGGAATACACAAGTTTTACACTTAGTGAAGGAGAAGAGGATCTTTTATCTTTACAAATGAGAGCTGTAGCCTTCATTTAATGAGCAATGCCTGAGGTTTATCTTTTATCAGTCACAATAAAACTCTGTATAATGTCATGGGGTAGAGGACAGGAGAGGAAGAAAGTGAACAAGAGGAAGCACTTGGCATCTTCTATAGCCCCTTCTGCCAAAGCTGCTGACAAACATGCATTAATTTACTTTCAGAGCGCTCCTGGGAGATGTAGAAAAGGACAGCTCTCTCTCTCTCTCTATATATATATATATCTGCATAGTCCAGGAAAAGCATCAGGGGATTAAACAGCGAGATCTTCAGAAGCAGAATGCAAGGTGAGGCAGTTCCTTCAGCTGCTCACTTACCAGACCTTCTATTCAGAAGCGTGGTACATGCAGCAGGCTCTGTGAAAGCCATGAAACCCATCATGTGGACTGTGGCCAGCTACAAGTACCATTTTCCATCTCACAGTCTGCTACTTTCTCTGTAAAGACATCCTTCCTTCCAGGAGTGTTCTCTCAGCCATTTCATTTACACTAAATAATTTCATTAGTTTTCTGTGCTTACCAGTACCTCTGATTTCAAAAGAAACAGTAAAACTAAATAAATAAAAAAAGATTTTGACAATTTAAGAAAAACTAAATTGCATTTCTGCTCTAAACTGTGACAGTGCATCACCTTTCCTGCTCATGTATGCCCGTATGCCATATCACAGAGTCATGGAACTGTTTGGGTTGAAGGAACCTTAAAGCTCATTTTGGTTCCAACTCCTCTGGCACGGGCAGGGACCCCTTCCACTGGAGCAGCTTGCTCCAAGCCCCTGTGTCCAACCTGGCCTTGAGCACTGCCAGGGATGGGGCAGCCACAGCTTCTCTGGGCCATCACCCTGGGCCAGCGCCTCAGCACCCTCACAGGGAGGAACTGCTTCCTAGTATCCAATCTCAATCTCCCCTCTGTCAGTTTAAAACCATTCCGCATATGATGCTCATTAATAAGATGAGATCTTAGAGCTTTAAAAGATAGGAACAAAACCAAAGCTGTGATCGTCAGAAAAGCATGTAGAAGGAGGACAGGGGTGGAAGGAGGTGAATGTATTCACACATGACATTATAGTCACAGGCACTGCTGCTTTCAACATTGACTACAGGTCTCTGGGTGCTCCCATTTTTCCAGCATTACCACACAACACTTCTGCAGCTCAGGTGCCTCTTAAACCAGCCTCTACAAAAGAGCCCCTAGCAGAAACTATTTCGTAAGCTCAGGCCTTGGCTTTTGGAAGGAAATTGAATCCTCATAAATGCACTTGGAAAAATAGATTGGTTTCTTACATGAACTTAAATAGCACGGATGATACAGCAGAATTGTGATGCACCTTTGACGTTACACAGAGAAATTGGTGCCAGAATCACTGACAGACTAATCCGATCTTTTTCCATCATTTTGGAATGGATCTTTTCCACTGCCCAGACTTATGCAGATTTCTTGAGCTATATTATGAAGTTTTGTTGTTTCATGATGTCTGGGGATTTGCCAGTATTGACACTGCCCAGAGAGACCAGCTGCTGTTTTCTTAGTCTACTTTAATAGTCATCAATACTGCTGTGGTCATCATACCTATGGAGTTCTATGATTTTTGCACTAAGTTATATGTATCCTGAGAATGTATTGCTAGGGAAAAAGCCAAATAGCATACAACTCATGATGTTAAGTGGCTGAGCAAATGGTGCACATGTGTTTTTACTAACTCATATTGAAATGTCATATGCAAAGATGGCCAGAGAGCCTTTGAGCACAAATGGTTTAAATGCATTGCAGAGCATGAAGAATTATGATGCTGTGGTGAACGGCTTACACCTATCATCTTACCAACACATTTTCTATGCCTGTTGAGTATAAAGCCCTCTGCACAGATCACTCTGTGGTTGACACAGTAGAATGATCCCAATGTGTTCACACATAATTGTCCTCTGGAACAAGCGTGAGCACCTGTGAGGCACTCATCCAAATCTATATCAACATGTTGTAGCCAAAAGGGAAAAACAGAATTCTATTAGAACAATTGCTGAAATGAAACAATACTTCTTTCACACTGGAGATGTCCAAATGAAGTGTGTTGGAACTACCACATCAGCACCATGCTAGAATACATACAGTGTTACACTGAAAATAGGGCTGGAATAAACCCTCAGAGATCACCCCGTCCTTGCTTGCACCCCTACACTGTTGTCATCACAGAAAGAGACATTCTTGGGAACAGGCAGTCACACAGAGGCCATGCACACTCTGCAGGAAACCTGCTCCAGCGCACCACCAACCACCCTTACCATCAAATCCTTACTTGAATACAGATAAGAAATGTCTCTTGCTGCAATTTAAACTTACTGTTTCCACTGACATCACCAAATTCTTTCACCTCCTGTAGGAAAATGGTTGCCTGGAAATGCCCTTTTTGATGCTGACATCAATTAATGAGATTAGTTTCCACCACACTTGAGTAAGCAATGCACAGTGACTATTTCAGCTGGTGATATTAAATTCCCATTTTCTTCACAGACTCTTCAGGATTTCATGAAAATGATTTGTGATCTGTTATTCAATCTGATCTGAGATTAAGAGGGATGTGGATCACATGTGAGCAATTCTGAGCATCAGAAGCTTCTTTCATTTCACTGCTGGCTGTTATTGCTCTCATACTTCCAGATTTATAATTGAAGTATGTCACAGGGCATTGCTTTTTAACCTCCAGCACTTTCCCGAGCAAACATATCCTTCGCCACTACCCAAACATGTCCATTTAAGATTTATACAACATGAACAGTCATGATGCAGCTTTGGAATTCGCCATTCATCATTGTGCAGGCCTGAGCTTTGGTGTCAAGTGAAACACATGGAGCTGAACTAGCTCACAATGGCACATTCTTCACAGCACTGAAGCCTCATTGGATTCAGATGAGACCAAACAAAACAGATGACAGGGCAGAACTACAGCTCTGAGGGGGCTCTCCAGGACAACAAACATGCCCAAGGCCTGCTGGCTGCTCCCGTTCTCAGGAAGAAAAGCTGTGTGTCCATAGCTGTGTAACAGACACTGGGGAGGAACAGCAGCGGGAAGAGAAACCAAGAGGGCTGAAAAAAAGCCTGGAGTGTCAAAGGAAAAAAAGCACATGTCCAGGCTTGCCTTCACCTGAAGTGCCAGGTAATAGGCACACTGGCCAGGCGTGCTTCAGGAGTCATCTGAAGCAGATCTGGTATCCTTCTGCCACTGGTCTCTGTACTGCCACTTACAAGTCACAATACTGGAAAGAAGGAATTCTCAGAGAAACACCTAGGGGTATGATGTAGAAAAGTGCTTTAACCCTGCCTCTGTGGTGAACAGGAACCACTTACCTTCACAAGAAATCCCATCAGCCATGAGCGTATATCCAGACAAACAAGAGCACACAACATTTCCTTCCACAACATTGCAGATGTGTTTGCAGGGGCCGTTATCTGTACAAAGAAAATTGCCAAATACGTTAGCAATCACAACACAGATCAGCTCAAGTTACCAACCTCCAGGTCACCCAAATATAACCCAGCTTAGGCAATGGGGAATGCAGCTTGTAAACAATCTGTCCAGGCAGCCCTAATCACTCAACCCTCCTACTACTGCACCTTTGCCAGTCCTACCTGTATTGCTCACACTATGCTGCAACAGCTGTACTGCTTACCTTGAACTACACAGCAGGTGTGTAACCACTCTGAAATAAGAGAATAGCCTCAAATTACTTGCACAGCTTTCCCCTGACAATTCCTCAGCCTTATGCCAGAAGTAACAAATTAAGGATGTGCATTGAAAGCAGACTGGTGAAGGGATGTGTGGAATTCTATTCTGGCTCTCTAAACGTTCCTTACTCATCTGCACTTTCAGTTTATACCTCCAACATACCTTTACACTTATCCTGCTCTTCTTCTAAAGACATGATGCGAAGAGGCTGAGAAGGAGAGGCTACCGGAGGGATGGTGGCTTCTGCTTCCAGCCTTGTCACCTGTCCTCTGTCAGGATCTGTAAGGCAAAGGAGGCAGAGATAGATCAGAGACAGCATTACCCCCACCATCACCCCATGACAAGGCTCCCATTGATCCCACTCCACTGTGGTTTGCAGGAGGAAACATTCTGGTGGCCTGAGGAACTGCCTTTGCATGGAGGTGAACAGTCAGTTTTGGAAGCTGCCATCTGTTTGATACGAGCAACTGTCTGACAGCACAAACATGCAGAGTGCTGCATGCTAATGGAGATGCTCGCAAACACCATGGGTACAGATCAGGGAGTTTGTCTGAAAACAGCTTCTGGAGAGTAAAATGAATAAAACAAAGTGTTACTTCTGTTTCCTCAAACACTGTTCTATTGTAAACGCAGCGCCTGTCTTTCAGTCAGTGTAAGACTGAAAAAGTGCTGAATCCAAGCCAAGTCTTTAAAGTTCTGTAGTTCCCATTGCAACATGGATGAAAAGGATCCACCTTTACAAGCACAGGATACCCTGGAATGACTTTTACACAGCCAAGTGGAAAACATGGCAGCTGTTGTCTGCCATGCAGATTTACAACAACCAGTAATGTTAAAGGTATCAGAATAGTTAAAAAGAAAAAAAGCTCTAGTGCATTAATAGGAGTAATCCAGTTTATCAATATCACCAAATCAGAAGCCTAAATCATAGAATCACAGAATGATTTGGCTTGGAAAATACCTTAAGATCATCCTAGTTCCAACCCTCTCTGCTAAGGCTAAATTCTTCCTGAAGAGGGATGTGTCCTGTTCCCATTGATTTGAGTAAAAGTGTCACCTGGAGCACAGTGTGAGCCACCGAGCAATGCTAACATTAAACCCCTGAGTGATTGCAGGTTTGGGGGGCAGAAAGAGCCACTTCATTAGAAAAATATAAACAGTACATCAGAGACAACCAATGGGCTATAACACGGAGGCAAATAAGAGGCTATGCTTGTGGCATAACCTGAATTCCCCAGAAAGAGCAGAGAACAAGAAGTAGCTTCCGATGCTTCGTCAATGTCTGCTTTTCCCTTGCCTCGCAGAGCCACTGCAAGCACATACCTCCTTCCAAGCCTCAGGAAAAAGTGTGACACGTTTTCAAAAGCAAAAGTTAAACGCAAAAACATTCACAGCCCATCAAAGAGCAGGAAATGTGCTGGGAAAGGTTCAAATACAAAAGCATTCTAAGCCTCGGGTGTCACGGTTTAATGTGAGGTGTCCCTGCCTATGGCAGGGGGGTTGGAACTGGATGATCCTAAGGTCCTTTCCAACCCTAACGATTCTATGGTTCTATGGTTCTAATCACAGGAGTAAAAATCACCACCCGTATGAGATTCACAACTACCTGGTGTGGGTGCATGGAGCACATGACAGAGCCGTGCACGTACACAGATTAAAAGGGGAACTGGAAGGCCACTGTGCCACATTGCCAGGTAGAGCACAGCTCATGCAGGTGTAACAAGCGAGGTGTCCTGCCCTGCCCCCTCCCTTGGCCAGCCTTTGATTTGACCCAGGACTGGAGGAGAGCAGCAGCCCTTCCTAACCTCACTCTTTCTACATGTCTCACCTGTGTCACTTGCAGTCCCTACCCTTGCTGCAATCCTCTTCCTCAAGGGACATCTGAACCCCCCCTCAATTCTTGGCACAGCCATGAGGACTGCAGTCCTGCACATCTGCACTGACTACCCAGATACAAGATGTATGAACCCAAACCTGCACTCAAGTTAGTAGTGGGAGAAGCAAAGCAAAGTGAAGCTAAACCACACACATATGCTCCAGGTGAAGGATGAAGCCAGATTTTGCAGTGCTAAAATAAGAACCGTATTTTTTGCCTCTTTTGGATCAGGTTCCTTCCCCAGAATTTTAATACAAGCAACAGAGCAGAGCACTGCTGCAGAAACCCTGTCAAACACATTATTGATGTAAGCACTATAGCATCACATTGAGAAGAATAACATAATGAATGCCTTTTGGCTTGGGCAGAAAGTATCTGAAGTCTATGGAACTTTGTCATTGGATGGCAGCACTTACTCTGCTTGTTAAATAACTGAAAGCACTTGTAACTAGTATAAGGTTTCAGCTTTAAAGGTTATCTGATTTCAGATCTTGCCACTGGAGAGAACTCCAGACATCAAAACAATTACAGCACAAGAGACTTTCTTTTCAAGCCTTCCACCACACTAGATATATTAAGATTTTTGTATCACTGAAAGATGTTAATGATTTTAGATAAAAATCAAACCTCAGGAAACAATGATGTCTGTCTGAACTGGGGAAAGTTCATCTAAAGGGAAGCTAATTGTGAAATACAAAATGACTCTGAGAAGAAAAGGTATTTCATTAACAACCTTTACAACTCTTTTGAATAGTGCAAACAGACTTGATTTGAACATATGAAATACCGCCCTGCCCCCACGCCACCAATACACAAAACCAAGGCATCATTAAGTTTCCTAAATTGTTGGTTTCCTCTATATTATTAACTTGTCCAATTTTTTACAGCAAATGTCCATGCACCAGCACCCATCAAATACCTCACAGAAACAAAGCAAGCTTGACAGATCAATGCAGCTGGCACAAAGACACCATCACTCATGGTGTGTCCTGCCCATTTTCTCACCTGGAGAGCAGCTGGTCCCATCCTCTTGCAAAGTGAATTCTGGAAAACACGAGCACTTATAGGACCCCACGGTGTTTATACACAAATGCTGACAGAGCTCCCCACCATAGAGAACACATTCATCCAGGTCATCTCCAGGCAGGTTATTTGACAGCTCAGCTTCATTACTGATGGACAAAGCTTCATTGTGATCTTCTGTCTCTGAAACTACAACAGAACAACACTCGCTGGTTCTCTAGCAGGACTGTTAGCACTAGGGCTGTACAGTACAGAGTGCTTTACCAGATGACTCCAGATATCAAATCCACCCAGAACAATCCAAGAGCAAAGGAACCCATCCTGAAGATAAGACCATTGTGCTGCAGATCCACCACCACCTCCTTCCTGGAGGAACAGGCATTTTACAGGGGCCACTGAGGAAGACGGTGACACTGGGAGGCCACAAGCTCACCTTTCACATGGACTGCTAACACCATTGCTACCGTTATTTGAACCAATGCATCACACTGAGGCCCTGTCTGAAACTGGCCCCACTGAAGAACATCACTGAACTTCAAATTTCAGAAGAAAGAATTGTTCAGTTGGTTTGGAAACTCTTCTCAACACAATGCTATTTTATTGGTCACAAAGCTCCGGGGACCCTCTTGACAGTGCCATGGCTGTCCTTCCTACTGCTTTTAAACCCTGCCAGAAGCACAATACCTTTCCTTTCTCGACAAGGTTTGCCAAGACTTTCTACCACACTACAGCTAGTTTTTCAGTCAGTTTTCCTTAAACACATGCGTGCAAACTTCCTCGCTCAGTGAGGCCTCAGCTAGGTCAAAATAAACCCTTACATTTGTTGGTGAGGAAGAATACACACTTAGTTCACAAGAAGAGAATGGGCAAAAATGGAACTCCAGCATATGCAGGAGGTCATCATGCAACTCATGTATGACTGATGGCTACAGAGCAATATGGAAGGAGTGTGATCTTGGGCTGAAGGAAGAAGCAAAGCTGTCCAAGCTCCACATTCCTCATGCTCCTCTTTGTCTGCAGGGGTTTGACTCAGCTCTTCAGCATCACCATGTTTGCATGCTGAGAGTGCAAACTAACTTGCAGTTCTCTGGGGCTTCTCCAGAGTGTGCTATGAGAAAGCTGCTGTGATGTTCAGCAGTACAACAGGAAGTCTATTCCCAGGATATTTCACAGGTATCAGAGCCCATGGGACTACTTTGTCTGGAAAAAAAGGCATTATTTGCTTAATGAAGAATCCTTCAGGATTGCTTCTGCTAAAAGACAATGAGAAGCTTCAACTTTGCTTCTTATCAATGTCTCGTGGCAGGTCTCNGAGCCCATGGGACTACTTTGTCTGGAAAAAAAGGCATTATTTGCTTAATGAAGAATCCTTCAGGATTGCTTCTGCTAAAAGACAATGAGAAGCTTCAACTTTGCTTCTTATCAATGTCTCGTGGCAGGGTCTCTGTACTATGTGACTCAGGGGGAAAACCCAAACCCCCACACTACTAAAGATGGTATATTTCAACAATCAGAAACACCTACTTATTATTATTATTATTATTATTATTATTGTTATTTAAAACTGATTTAAGAACAAGGAACTCCTTCGTGCAATGTCTTCAAACCATGACTGGACACTTACCCTTTTCAGGTGTCACTGTTGGCAGAGGTTCAGGTTGCCTTTTTATTTCTGGATGGATGAAGTGGTCTCCCCCTTCACAGCAGGACAGCATCACATGGCTGCAGGGATAGCCCAGATTGATGCTGGACTCACAGGATTTCCCCTCACTCCTCAATCGCAGGCCCAGATTACAACAGTCACAGCATTGCTGCAAGAGGAGGAGATCAGTAACAAGGCTTTAACACAATCCACTCAGGGGTGAGCCCACACAAAGCTCTGCAAAGATCTGCACTGTCTTCAACAGTGGAGCATCTGGAGAAGCCTCTTGGTTTAGACAGTTGCAGGCATCAAGGCTTTGCTGGTGCTTGATTTTGCCATCCTACACTAACTGTGCCAGGCTGCAAACCAAGTCTCAATGTGACAATGGTTTCAGCAACTCTGCATGCAAGGAAGTATTTGTGCCACAGACCATCTCTTTCTAGCTCTTGCACACAGCCATTGCTCTGCATTCAGCATATTCTAAACAAAGTAACACAGATGTACACATCGTTGTGTTAGAGCTCAAAACATGTTTAGTTGCTTGAAGCAATGTGAAACGACTTGCAAATATCTTGCATGGATATGAGGATCAGTACCAGCATCTGAGCTCTTGCAGTAAGGACTTTCCCCTGTGCACCACTGCCCTGCAAGCCTACTTGTACCTTTAATCACCTGAGTGTCCAGGGGACACCGTCCTGCTAAGACAGTGGCTAGTGAAAGACCAGGCTGCATTTTGTGAGCTATTTGCCTTCCTTTTCTTTCCTGAGCGCATCCAAGCAGCAGCTTCACTGACAACTGATGCAATGGGGCACTCCTGAGATGTCATCTCTCCTCCAGTTTCCTCTGCTGCAGGTGGCTTTACTCAGTCACATCCAAATCTATTGCAGTCAGGCCACAGAAATATATCAGGTTTCTATCAGATTCAAAAAGTCCATAGTATGTGTGCATAGTGGATACCTAATCAAGAAAGAAAGCAGAGGAGCTGCAAGTCCCTGATAGAAACATACAGGAGTTATATGAGAATTGAAGATGCCTGCCTGGATTTAAATGCAAGTGTCCTAACATCTCTAATATATCCATATATTTCACTGACAGAACAGTTATAAAGCACCGAGTCTCTTTCCCTCTGCAATTCCTTTCAGGGTCGGGACCTCCAGCCCAGCAGCACTCATTTGCAGGTTGCAGCTACGCTGTGGCAGCCTCTCTGAACTAAGGGAGGTGATTTCAGAGTCTATTCACATACTCAGTCTATAAAAAGGCATCAGACACACAAAATGAAGCTCATAATTCAAACTGGCCCCAGTCGCCTGCGTCAACAGAAAGCCCAAGGATGGGACTGAAGTAAACTAAACTAAGCCCTACTTCCCAGGAGAGGAAGAGCCCTACGTCCCTGACCTAAGGAGAACAAATGAGAGCAGCAGTGTTGAGAGGGTTGGACACAGCATGGGAAGTGGAAAGGAATCAAGTTTCATGATTAGCAATCCTAGGTGCCTCTTCACACAAACCCAGGGCCTGTCTCTCCTAGGAAGGCCGGGAACACTGTCCCCTAACAGGACTTTTCCCCCAAGTCACCTTCTTCCAGTTTCAAGCACTGTTGCTTTTAGGTTTTGAGCATTTCACACACAGTTTGTACCCCTTGCATGTTCAGCGCAGCACCTATGACTACAGCTCATGTTCGATGTTCCTCTTTCTAATCTGAACACCCCCCCCCAAAAATTAGATGTTGTTCACATATGCAAATACGCACAGCCATAAAGAGTTGCCTTTACATGACCAGATACGTGTTTGTGAAAACCTGACAGTACAGGTCCTGAAGATGCTGCATTATTTTTGATGCTAATGGGACTAAATCATCTCTTCCAAAGATGTATTAAAAATGACATTGAAATAACGCCTTGTGGTCATGCTAGAAAAGAGAAACATCCTATTTTCATCCCCCCAAACCCAGAATACCCACATCTAAAATGTTATGAATTGAAAATTCTACTTTCTGCACATATTTGTAGTATGGCTACAGTTTTTTTTTCAGCTTCAACATGAAAATAGAAGTAACTAAGAAAAAAATGCATGTTTTTACTGCCTCGCAGAACATGCACTTTTCAGTCCTAATTCTGATTCACAGCTTCTCCTATGTGCAGGCATCACAGGGACTACTAAATCACTCACACACTTTTCACAGGGTTCACATTCTTTCCAGGTAAATAAAAGTGTTCCATTTTCCAGTGGAAAAACTTGTTCATCCAAAAGTTCCTTTTAAAACGTAAAGACTTGAATGTCTTGATCATCTCTGAGCTCCCTTCTGAACTACACCAGAGTCCACAACTGATTCGATAACAAACGTGATTATTTACATTGCAATCCAGAAACACTCCTTGAGAATCACTCAGCTTCACAACATTCTATGTTTTTCTCAAAGACATCTTTGCAAGGAATCTTTACCATGGTGGCATCTCCATCCACTAGGAAAAAGTCTCTAAGCATGTGCTTTTTGTGTTAGACTAAGCCACAGCTGAAGGCAGCCTGAAATTAAGTTGTATTGAACACAAGTTGAATACCTTTAGCTAAAGACCTGGCATTCCTGCATTCATCTAGAAGTAAAAGAAAGGACCCCACACCCAAAACGCCTGAAGAAGACCTACACACATTCATTACCTGAAGTAAACCCCTGGCCTTTGGCAGGACAGTCCAAACGTCTTGCAGAGTCTTGGGGGAAATTATTTTTTCCCATTCCAGACAAATACCTTTGATCTGTGGCTCTCAGACACAGCGGTCACCAACAGCAAAGTGGATCAGGGGAAACACTGCTGTACACAGCACATCCTGTGAGGTCACCTCTGAAGGAATGTTTCATAGAATCCCAGACTGGTTTGTGTTGGAAGGGACCTTAAAGCCCACCCAATTCCAACCCTCTGGCTCCAGAGCAGAGCTGCTCCAGCCCTCGCAGCAGCTCCATGGCCTCCTCTGGCCTCGCTCCGACAGCTCCATGCCCCTCTTGTGCTGCTGCTCCAGAGCTGGAGCAGGGCTGCAGGGGGCAAAGCTGTTCCTTGACAGTTTTACCACTTCAGATAGTTTCTCTTGAAGGAAAACATGACACGGGGACTGGCAGGAGGAGCTATTCCACAAGGGTATTTTGTAGCTTGTCTCAGTTCAGACAGGAATTATGATGAATGGCATGTGTGCTAGGACTTACTTTACAGCTTGTGCTCTGTCTGGCATGTAAGAGACCTATGGTGAAAACCTCAGGAGAATAATCCTGCCAGACATCAGAAATATTAATGTTCTCTCTCAAATGTATGGATTCTCTTTTTATGGCAAACTCCAAACCCAAGTAAATAATGGTTGTGAAAAAGGCAAATCAACACAGCTGATTAAACTTGAAACTCCACAGCAGTCACCCATGTATTTTGCTTTTCCAGTGAACAATTATCCACAAGAATCACCAGCCTATGAGAACAGACAGAACTAATGAGTTCCCTGCTGAGACAACGGAAGCTGCACTTCAGCTTAGCTAGAGCTATGTAAATTGTCATCAGAGTGAAATGACTTCTGATGTGCACCCTTCTGGTAAAAAGAAGAGCGAGCAAGCAAGATACTGAATCTTCCAACTGGTTTAAATTGGTTTGGCTCCACTGGTTCTCATAAAGCCAATCCGATTTGTATAAGCTGAGGCTGTGGCTCATGATTTGCGATGTGAACCATTCTTTAATGGTCTCTCTTTATTTATGAACAAAAGCTTCCATCATCATCTCAAATGCTTCTCCATCTAAGCTGTAATCTTGTTTAACTGAGAAATGAGGCTGCAGCTCAACCCTGCAGCCAAGTAAACTCTTCACTAATGGGTTTCACATCAGATCGTTGATTCAGTTTTGCCCTATAATTTTCTAAAGCCTTCTACATCACAGATAGAAAAACTAAAATGATCTTTTCAGCTGTTTCCAAAGCGAGGAAGCCAAAGTAATAGAGCAAGTTACACCTTAGAAACAGAGCTGGAAATAATTCAAAGCAACATTCCTGTGAAGCTTTCGAAGAGGCTGCATCACCAGGCAATTGAAACCTCAATGCAAACAGTGTCATTTCCCTGCCACATTCCTGCAACTTTACAACCTTCTGTGCTCCATGAAAACGTATGAAGAAATCACTGCTAAATGCAGGACATGAGGACGCCTCATATTAACAACAAAGCCTGTAGAAGCATCAGAGCAACTCACCTTGTATGCTGATCCTCCACAGGGATCTCCTTCCTCTGGCCCACACACATCTCCTTCCTTGGCAGCGATCATGCCGGCCAGGCAGCTGTTCTCCTTCACGGTGGAGACGCAGCACTGCTTCTGAGCAATTCTGCAAAGGAATAGGAGTTCAGGCATTCACTCACATCGAGGAGACACCAGGAGGGGATGCAAACCCCCCCCGACCTGTTGGACTCACAACACATTCCAGAGATGTGGTCTCTCTTTGCCATATGTCTCAATACTAGGGTAGAGGTACCACTGACCTTCGCAGGGTGTATTTTGTTCATACTACTAGTAAAAAAAATTCATCAATGAATGCTCCAGAAGCATGGGGTTTAGGTCTCTCACAATCTGGTCACTGATATCCTTTACAGCTCTCCTATATTTGTGCAAGAACCCCTCTGCCCTAGGTTTTAGTTCTCTGAAGGCTTCAGAAGCAGCAGACAGAAGCCTTCCTCCCTGGACAGTGGCAAAGGGAAACGCACCTCTACACACTTCCTCACCAGCCAGATGACTGAAGCTCTGGATAGGATTTAAGGAAAGGATCCCATCACAGAACCCCTAGAAACTCTCCTTTATAGCTCCACAGATTGGAACCCAGAATTTAAGCTTCTGGTTATCAAATAGAAGGTTTTGGGTGACTTGATCACTGCATATGAAGTACTGTGGGTAGGTACATGTCCTATACATGGCTCTTCAAATCAAACATTTTAATAAGATTCACTGAAGGCTGAAATGAAACACATTAAAAATCTCAATGGCAATTTCCTAAATGAAATTCAATAGATGTTCATTGAAATAATGTTCTTCCCTATTATTTTAAAGTCTGTAGTGTATTTCCTCACTCCAGCCCCTTCAAAGAGGTACATACTTCTTCTATTCTTATACAAAAGGGCAGCAAAACCAGTCCCTTTGGCTGTACCCCACGGCCCTGTCTCTCAATCCACGCAGTGCAGCACCAGGAGGAACATCTGGTCCTGGGAGAGGGAAGGGTCCCTGTGATGGGGAAGGGTGAGGACTAAGAGCTCCAGGCCACAAGAATTCTCTTGAGGGGGTTATGCTGAGTATGTGACCCGTGGATTGGGCATATGTGACACAGATAATGTGTTAAAGCTCAGATTAAGTCCTGTACTATGTTATGAGTAAGGGTAAACTTCTGTTCTGGACAGGTTTGGTGGAATGAAGGAATTAAGCAGAATTTTTCTTTCTCCAAGAATAACCTTGGTGTCAAACTATCATTTGCTGATGCACTGTCACAGGGCACACTGCCTTGTAGAGCATCCTAGTAATGGATAAACACTGATCTGCTATGAAAAAACACACATCAGTTAGGAGCTAAAACTGCTATACTGGGTCAGAGGAGATTTCATCTAGCCCAACATCCTACTTCTGATACAGCCAGTGGCACAAGCTCTGCGAATATTTTTATATCTGGCTATCAACTGACTATCTAAGGATTTCCTTAACTTGCTTTGAATTCATCCACAAGTTACAACACATGACCTCTTTTAGGTAGCCCCAGGTCCCATCCTTCAGTTAGGGTTGCTGGTTGCTACACAGAGATAGGCCAATGTGATATGTGAATGTCCAGAAACATCAAGATATATAGAATCCCAGCCTGGTTTGTGTTAAAGGGTACTTAAAGCTCCTCCAGCTCCAACCCCTGCCACAGGCAGGGACCCCTTCCACTGGAGCAGCTTGCTCCAAGCCCCTGTGTCNCTTAAAGCTCCTCCAGCTCCAACCCCTGCCACGGGCAGGGACCCCTTCCACTGGAGCAGCTTGCTCCAAGCCCCTGTGTCCAACCTGGCCTTGAGCACTGCCAGGGATGGGGCAGCCACAGCTTCTCTGGGCCATCACCCTGGGCCAGCGCCTCAGCACCCTCACAGGGAACAGCTTCTGCCTCAGAGCTCAGCTCAGACTCCCCTGTTCTGGCAGGTTCAAGCCATTCCCCTTGGCCTGGCCCTACAGGCTCGTGGCCCAAGCCCCTCTCTGTGTTTTTTGTTGCCCCTTTAGCACCGGAAGCTGCTCTCAGGTCTCCCCTTAATAAGCCCTCTCTTCTCCAGGCTGAACAAGCCACATCTGTAGTAGCTTTAACCTTTAAGTTTTCACCACTCTAAAAACCCAAAATTACATTTGGAAGCAACAGACCCCTCCATTTGCAACTTCTCCAGAAACAATCTCCAGCCTTGGCACATGGGAGGCTTCACCCATTTGCTTCAGCTGAAGCAAATCAATCCCTTGCACAGTGATGGTCACTTGTGAACCCCAAGTACTTATAGACTAGAGGAACCAATTTTTACAATCAATACCTATCTTCTACTTTCTAAAATCTTTAGGTACTGAGTCAGGCTAGCGGCAGACCCTTGGGAGCTTGAATGACTTGCAGGCACTCTGCCACACAAAGTGGTGCACTTGAGGTTTGGATATGTGCATAGTGACCAGGTCTGCTACTCTCCAGTGTGGGAGCAGCAAGGTTCTGCCTATGCTTTCCTTTCTGAGGTCATGGGTTTGAATATGTCTCCACATCAACTGTTTGCTTTGCACAGAGTATTTACAGGTGGGTTTAAATCTTTAAAGCAGGGACACAACTGAAAGTTTGAAAGTAAACCAACTGAACTCCTGATAGCTTTGAAATCCCAATAGATTCCCAGGCACTGAAACATTTTGGATGTGGGTTTTTTCATCTAAGCCTGGCCTCAGATGTGCACATGCAGCTCATTACTGTATTGGATTTGCACCTACTTAGGGCAAAGCTGGAATTTTTTAATCTGTCTTTACTTCACAGGTGGTTGGTATGTGTCACTTATGTCATCTCCCATACTCCAGAAAGGTGCAATGGTACTAACTTTGATAAAACCGATTACACCAGACTCTTTTTTTATGTTGAAAACGTTGGGATCACCCTTACAGAACTCCATCTGGCTCACATTGTGCTGTGTGAGTCTCAGATAACTTTGTTTTCATCCCTCCCTAAGGCCTGTTTCAGACTAGGGGGGAGGAGAGAGACAGAAGATGAATTACAGCCAGTGTAATATGCTGTCCATGTTACTCTGCACCTATTCTTCTTTCCTTGCTGTGCAGTTGGAATCTGGCACCCTCACTCAGCCCAGATGCTACCAGTACCAGCAGTATTGCCAAGGCCTATGGTCCCCACTCCAGCTGAACACAGACACCATACTGGACAATAAACACATCATTTAATGATACAGATAACCATTGCATTTAGCGTTGCCAAATGGAAGACAAACTCTGCCCTGCTATTTTTCCGCAACTCCACAGATGTGCATAAAACTGGGAAGCATAGAACTGTGCTCTGCTCACATGAGAGATGGAAAGAAACCTTGAGGGGTTTTTGTTTAGACTAGATTTTGGGAAATGGGAGGAGAAAACCATTCTAATTTGCCAAGACATATTGCAAGTCAGCCAATAATTCACCCAGTGAATTAAGCAGGTCCCAGTCTCCTGGACATCCCATGAACTGCACAATCATTTGACTTCTCCTGAAGGGCTGCTCTCTACATTAACCTAAACCACTCGGGTTTGCCTCACGTACCTGCATATGTCACCATCCATTCCACTGACAGGGATTTCTGTGCACTCCCCGTTGTCTATAGCCCACTGCTGGCCAGCTCCACAGCAGCTCTCAATCAATTCCTTTGTGGAACCTGCATAGAACACACAGCCAACATTATTTAAATGGAATGGATTGGGTTTAGCTCTGTTTTCTTAATTGAGAAGCTCTTTAAAATAGCAGTGGTTCAGCTTTTTCTTCTTTTTTATTTTTCTTCTCCCTTCCCCATTTCATTTGGTTATATCCAAAAAGAGGCAACTGATACCTGCAGTATCTTGACATGATCCATCACCTGGTAATATCTTTCAGGGAGGCACAAGCAGCAAATCAGAGTTTTAAACACAATAAAAGACACAACTGATTTGAAGACAACTCCACCTTTGACATCTCTGAACAACAGAAGCCCTGTAAAATCATGCTTGGCCACCTAACACAAGTTGGTTTAGTAAGCCATTATGCTATTGTAACAGTGCTTCACCACAAGACCAGGTTGCTCCTGAACACTGCCAGGAACAGGGCAGACACAGCCTCTCTTGGCCCCCTGCGCCTGTACTTCAGCAATGGAAGGCACATGTGCCTCACATGCCAATACATGTAATAAAGATGGTCTTTAAGACCACAGGGCTCTGTTTTCTCCACAAAGAGTCAATGGCCCAGTGCCGCACCCGCTCTCTCTGCTGGCTCATCAGAAGCGAGTTCACCAGCTCCTTTTAAAGCAATTTATATGGATGTAAGGAACATCTTGTGATTCCATTCACACTTCCAAGCCAGTTCCTGAGATGGTTTGGTGTTGCCATAAAGAGGAAACAACACAAAACCACCTGGAGTTGTAGGAGATGTGTGAGTGCAATGGACCTTGGATGTCTCCACACCTGGGCACTCTCTGGCCAACACCCAGCAACCCCACACTGCACAACAATGTGTTTTCAAGAACCCTCAGCTAGTTTTGGGGCTTCAGTCTGTGCGATGCTTCCACTTTATGCAGCATTATTAACAATGTGAAAAATATACTTGAGTCTCAAAAGCTGTGTTATGTGTAAGAGGTGCTGTATGACATGAGAGGGATGATATATGCAGTTAAACTAGGCAGGAAATACACTTGGTGCCAGGTAATTACAAGACATTGCTATAAAACAGTGTTTCAACACCATTTTAATTCAGTCCTGTGGTTGAAATGCCATTCATTTTACCAAGTGCTGAAACACATTGGTTGCTACACTACTGCTAGGTTTAAAACACAAGAATACAGCAGAGATTACTAACCTACAGTAATCGACATGATTTATGACTCCAATCAAAATTAATTACTCAGTCCTCACTAAAGATTCAATAGCAGATTGCTGGGCTCGAGTGCCATTCTACTGAGCAGTCCCATTTACCAAATATATCACCTTCTGTTATGAGCTTATGAATAATTAACTCTAGGACGCAGTTATAATAAAATGAACTATTGCATTTTGGCTCAATCAGGAATTAGAAAAACTGAATAATTCATAATAGGACTCAGTCGTTAGCATGGATTTATGATACTTTGATTTTACATTAGAACTAGATACATGTACAAGACTGAAGATCACATAGGCCTATGTGGGATGCAGACTTTAAGCTAGAACAGGCTTTGAAATACTTAAACATTCAAACAGAGCTTTGTTTATTTGGGGCTTTCATGATTTTAGCAGATTTAGAAGTAGATTTGCATCTGCTCATGGAAAACAAAGTCATTTTAGTTGAGAATACCATAATCCTGAATATTTGTTATACTGTGCGCGTCTCTGATACTTCACAGAGTCATTTAACAGGACCTGTTAACACATAGTTTGCTACTTAGGAATTTCTTCACAAGGAAAAGAAATCAGTTATTTCAGGCTGTACTATGACACACCATCATATCTCCTCGCTTGTTTTCCATTTAGTAACTTATTTCCTACAATTATCACTCTGCATCACTCTGGAGATATGAACCAAAGCATATTTTGACCTAATCTCAAGTTTGTGTATTGTCTTTTAGAGGCATTTAGAGTTTAACTGAAATAGCTAGAGAAACATTTTCCCTCCAGAGAATTTTAACTCCTCCTTGACTGCGCCTTGAAATGTCACCTTGTCTCAATGCCTGTCCAAACCTGACCCGTGGTGCAATGGCCTCCCAGTGACCCAGGGACACATCAAGGTTTTCCATACGATATCCCTGCAGCTTTGACACGCTACTCCCCAGGAATTTCACCTTTCAGCCACAAGAATCGAAGTATCTGCTACGGAAGGTAGAGGTTTGTGTGTGTATTTTAAAAAGCCCATCTGAAGCTCAACCTTTACACTGAGGAAAGCAGACACTTAAAGGCTACTGAATTACTTACACAGGGAGTTACAATAGCAAAGGAGACAAGAAGGGTTTTCAAAACCCCTCCCTCCCTTTTCACCCCCCAGTGTTCACGAATCATGTTTTGAGAGTGACAACGCACTGGCCAGCTCTACGATGGTCAAGAAGGGATAGGATATTTCAGTTGCTTAGCAGAGGTTTCCTGACACTGAAGTTCCACTGATTTCAGCTTCACCTGAATTTCCACAAACAGGCGATGTTCGTACCTCCATAGCTGAGCTGAGCTCTTGCTCTTATGATGAAGCAAGCTGTCCAGCTCCTATACATGAGGAAAATCATTTATCTCCCTCAGAACTGCAGTACTTACTCGTGGGAGGGACGGATGACACTAAAAACCAACAAACACTACCGCATCTTCCAAGGAAATGAGTTTGTGCACTGAGATTAATTTTGATGTGGAGGCTTCTAGAAATGAGGCACTCCATTAAGTTGCATCTTCATTCTGAAGGTCTCATTGCTCATCCACAGAGGGAGCTGACAGCCGTGACTCCCAAGCCATAACATCATTTTTGAACAAAACCACTCACAAGCTGTCCGAGCCCTGAGCTGCCATAAATTATCCACCCCCGAGCCCAGTAGAGCAGCCTCGAGCCCAGCATCACCTGCAAGAAGGCAGCAGCACATCAGCTTAATGAACCGGCCTCAGAGAGCCCCTAATGAGCCTTCTCAGCAACACCCATGGCACATGACAGCTTCACAAGCAGTGAAGAGTAGAATGATAGAATCCCAGGCTGGTTTGGGTTGGAAAGGACCTTGAGATCATCCAGTTCCAACCCCCTACCATGGGCAGGGAGAGCATGAACACTGACTCCTTCACTGGAGCCCACCTAGCACCCCCCTGCACCTTGAAAACAAGCTGTGATGTAGTATAAAAGCTGATCTGGTGGGATAGGCTGCTTTCACCTCCTGCAACCACCCTCACCCACCAGAGATGACTGGAAAAGGAGCAGAAACGGTACAGATCAGAACAGGAGCAGTTGCCATCGCCTTTCCATGAGCACACATGATCAAGAAGGGATCAAAGCAGCGTGCTGCTTTTCCTGTCTAGTCAGGGCTCATGACTTGTTTCCTGCTCCCTTATAAAAAAACCCCAAAGCACCTTGAACATGTGTTTATAGTTTCATATGTGTCTATCTTTCCTCTTAAAAGAAGGGGTATCTAGACCTGCAGAGCACGCAACATGTCCATTTCACAGGATTTGTTCGCTCACACTGGAGAAAAAGGTATTGTATTTCTTTATCAAATACCTGCCTGAGAACACAAACCCCTCTATTATGGCAAATAATGAAGAACATCACAGAACAACAATTAACTTGATTGAGATCTTAAAAACCTGAAAAATACCTGTTTCCAGGAGGCCTTCTTTCTGCTCCAGTCTCTTCATCACTTAAAGCTTTAATTAATAACAATAATAATAACAGTACTGTAGCTTTGCCCTGTAACAGTCTGTCATTTCTTACCTGTCAACAGTCTGAGAGGCTTTATTAAATCCCCTCACTGAATTCTGCCATTCAGTGTGCAGTGCAACATGCTCTTGATTCATCAGAGATGGGCAGGAAGACATTTTAATGAGTAGAGGTGAAGAGGAGAACAACATTTACTTTGGCAAAGACAGGGGAGGGGAGAGTGACCACACAGCCCCAGAGCCAGCTGCTTTCACTTCAATCTGAACCACCACTTACGTCATTAGGCCTGGTTAAGCTTTCCTCAGGACCTGTTCCCAGATAAATGAGCACATGGTTTATTCTGTGCAGGTTATTGCAAGCTCCTTACAGTGCTCAGTGTCCAGGAGCAGATCTGACTCTAAATCTCACTGAAATGAGAGTAGTGCTCAAGTGTTTCCATGACCAAACCTCAGTTAGCTCATTGCTCGGGAAGGGGCTTTAACCCACATGCACTCATGAGGCTTTTAGGCTCCTCTCATTGGAAATAATGAAAAAGCAGGAGAAATGCAGGCTGAGCCGAGTTCAACACACATCCCATGGTTTCAGTTCAGTGCCTGATCCTTCTTCCTTCTTTTCCATCACCCCCTTCCAGTCCTACTGCCCTCAATTTGCCATGCCATCACCACAGTAATGTGACTGAGTTCCATCGCACTTGCAGCAACCCGCCTTCATTTTAAACGTCAAGCAAAGTGCGTTTCTACCATCTCCTTCTTCCCCTCAAGTCACCTGCATCGTTTTAGAAATCCCTCCCCCAGCTCCTCCAGGACAAGCTCCTGTTATATTGCCTTCACTCCTTGGGAGGCATCTGCTTCCTATTTCAACCTGAAAATGCTGTTTCCGACATTACTCTTTCTTCATAAATTCCTTATGCTGGCTCGTTTGGCAAAATACGAAGAGTTGTGTCTGCCCAAAGGCACAATGAAAAACTGGATAAGCCCAAGTGAATGTTCTCATTTTACTACGCACTGTACAATAGAGACATACATCAACGTTGTCTCAGCCAGGATTGTTTGGCAGGTTTTGTTCAAAGTGTGAATGAATAGCAACCTTATATTCCCTCTTGCTTTAGTTCTGGATAATCCTTGTGAGTCAAAACTTGTATTACCTGTGCCAGAGGTCAGGTAATTTAGACTATGTTTGGCCTTTACCGTTTCCATGACAGCATCCTTTATTAGCTCCGGGTTGGAAGAATGGGGAGAGAAGTGGTGGTGGTGAGGGAACAACTAAATAAATTCTTTAACCTTTTTCACCAACTAGAAATCTAAGCAATTTCTCTTCCTGCCTTTGAAAACTTTGGCTCACTGAGACCCATCCTTCTGTCACTGAGTTTAAAGTGAAATGGTTCATACACAGCCATCCTTCTGCTAGCTACAATAATAACTCAAAGCAAGCATAATGTTTCTTGCCCTTCAGCATAGTCTTGGCTGTATTTTCCTCCTTGACTTTCCTTCCCCAGATATTGCACAGAATATATATCTGCTGGCTATTAACTTTCAAAAGAGCTGAGGCTTTGGAAAGCCTGGTTCCGATTACCCTTGTAATTCCTGCCTAAGGAATTTTATCTTGGGGGAGAGTGCTCTTTGCATGCTCCTTTTTGTGGCTAGGTAGGCTCCTTTCTTCACAGCCATCATTTCCAACAGCCCTGTTGAGTTTCCAAGTTAAATCTAGAGGCGCAGCGAGATGTAGGCAGGGACTGTCTGTCATGCAAGACAACTGAATCTGCTGCAACTCAAGCATTCAGTAACACAAGCACTTTGAGTGTGCTCTGAGAAACTGAGCTCTGAGAAACTGAGCTGAGCAATATTATGCAGACATAATATTCCTTAAAAAGGAAAAGCAAACGAACATAAAAAGGCAGAAGGATGTGTAAGAGCTGAATGTAGCTTATGTGCCCCCCCCTTACGTGGGGTCTTCTACAGAAAAAATCACTAGTTTCACCATGTAACTATTCAAACCCCACCACTGCAATGCTAGGGACAGCCACCCATCATCAAGACATGTTGCTGCTTCTTTAAGAGGGTAGCAGTGAAAAAGGTCTTTGCTTGTGAAGGTTACCAAGGACAAGCCAAGCTGCTGTGCCATGTCAGAGTTCAAGTGCTAGATATACCTTAGTCATGTATCCCATATCAATAATATATGTATCACCGTTTGATCTCATACCAATCACAGCAGAAATTGTACTTTTGTTTAGAGTCACAAAGAAGCGTTGTACATTTGTATCTGGATCATATCTTCTTCACTGGGGCACACACTGCAGGTTCAGACACTTCATACGCACTGGCAGAGCTAACACATGAGAGGGGGCTGCTGTTGAACAGTCATACAAAGGCAATCCCAAAGCCTGCCCATCTTTCAGGAGCTTTTAGGCACTTGAGGTTTGCAACTCAAAAAAACCAAGAAGCCAAGCAGCTGACCAGTGCTTGATGTGCTTCCATCAGTCCAACCATACGCACCCCAAGCTGCTCTCTAGGAAAGCCTATCCAGACACTGCTCACAGGACAAGTCCTGAATCATGCTGGGAGAAAAACAAGCCAAGAGTTTCTTCCTCTTCACAACCAATCCATGCAAAGTAGAACGCCAGTAAACTTCCTCAGAGGAGTTATTCACTGTGAATTGAATGCTGAGCTCTATTCAGAACACTGCTGAACCAAAGTGACAAAATCGACTCACTGACTCATCCCCAGCTGCTGCCTTGTTTTTTCCTACTGCATTTCTCAGCCCGGCTTTCAAAGTAACCTGACACAGGGTGTTAGCAGCGGCTTGCAAACCGCCTTGCATACCTTGAGAAGGTAACCGAAGGCAGATCACACGCCAGCATCAGGCAGCGACCCGGTGTCCCAGGGGAGGTATGTGCCCTCCAGCTCTGCTGGGACAGGGCTGAGGCTTGCTCATCAGAGGAGGGAAAACTCCAAGTTTCATTGAGCTTCTAATTAGTGCATAGGGATGCTTAAACTGCTCAGAACAGCTGCTGCAGGGCTCCAGCTCTCCTTAGCTGGGTGTCCTCCTGTACCTATTGCTAGTCCTTGTCAAGTTTCTAATCCTAAATGGCATGGTTTATTTGGTTTACAATGTTCTGAAGAACTCTCTCATTTCCTCTGACTTCTCTTTATGAAGTTCTGCAGCCAGTGTTTGTGCAGAGATGGCAGCAATAATGATTGTGGCCCAGGGCATTTCCTGGATTAATGACTGGCTGGAAGAGTTGATGGCCCAGGGCTCTGCCTTGATCCATTAACCCCAAGGAATTTCAATTCTCCAGGAAACGCTCACTGCCAGAGCAGTTCTTGGGAAGGAAATTCAGTGGGATACTTTAGTCGAGAGGACAGAACAAACTTCCCTTTATCCCTCACAAATGTAGGAGGACATATCAATTGGAATGAGCTGATAATGGTGTTCGGAATGTTTCAGGGGAGTTTAGCAGCCACTAGCAGGAAGCACAGCAGGAAATTTCTCTTGCCATGCAGTGTGCATCAGAACCAGGGCTGTTTGGAAACAAGATTGTCCAATTCCCTCGGAAATTAATAATTTGGGGTGGAAATTCGGAAATGAAGCACCTTGTTTGAAACTGGTGCTGCAGTTTCACACAGCAGGGACTAGGCACTCATTTGTCTCATTTCCACTCCCAACTTTCAACTCCAGCTCAAACTATCTGCTCTCCCAGCTGCAGCTTAGCATAACTCCACTAGAGCCTTTGGCCACAATACACCAAGAGAAATACAATGACACGAAGTGTTTAATTCCCTATTTCCTCCCTGTCAAACCTCTACACCACCCAGATCACATGCAGAAGTCCTACGTTTTGTTTCAGCTCCATGCTTCTAATTAGAAGTCGCAAGTCTTGCTTGTATGTGCTCATCAGTATTAACAATACTTTAGCTTACTTGCAAGTACTGTTAGTGAAGCCACTTTCATATAAGACCCCACTCGCAAATTACTGTAAACTACGGTCAAAGCGGACGTTTTCACCTGAAGTTAGGGCTTGAACCAGTGCCCATGGAAGCCTACAGGCCCTGTCTGCTCCTCTACTAAAAATTAAAGCACAGAGCACTTGAACATGTAGAGTAACTCTGACCGTGTTTATATCCAAGCAACTGAGGAGTTCTGCAGCACTGATGAAACTCGGGCACGTGCTGACTCAAGTCCTGTACGAGGCGCAGTGTGACCGAGGATAATAGTGCTTCCTCCAGGGAATGTTCAACAAGAAACATCTGTCTCCCACAGAGGATGAAATAATCATAGGGATGCTGTGAATGGCATTTCATTAGCTGACAGCTTGTATCTGTCTCCACAGAAAGTATTCCTTCAGCCATATCAGCATTTTATGCTTTACATAAAGACAGCCGTGCTGCTTTTCCTTCTCGAGCTCTAACGCATACACCACTTGAACTAAGCACAAACACAACTGCGAAGAAGGAGCCACAGTCCAGTTTAGTCATGTTCTCCATACACAGCTAGGAAGGAGGTTTCCCTTCCTGATCCTGCCCAGCTGGAGGAGGTTTGTGTGCCACAGCAGCACTGGAGCATGATCGCCCACAGCACCTGAACCAGGCACGAGTTAAATCTCAGCCGGAATTCCATCTCCTGCAATGGACTCTGGCTACACTTCCCACTTGGAAACTACACACTGCAGCCAATTTTAAAGGAATTTACATTCCTGAACATATTTTACTTTGGAACCAGAGATGAAGAGAGAGAAAAGGGACTGACTTGTGAAAAGCTCCAACTCTGATTCAAATGTGTTTTGGAGCCTTTGGGATAAGGGCAGCAAACTCTACTGAAGGGTGGAGGAGTCTCTTCATCTCTCCATCTCTCCCACAGAGGCTCATTACAGTTACTTACTGCAGGAGACTTCTGAAACAGAGTAAAAGAAAATACTGAAAGAGGCAGAGCTTTCCATGCCACTTCATCAATGCATTTCCAAAAAGCAGAAGTTATTATTTGCATGTAAAGAGCCCACTGCTCATTTTCTTTCTTTCCGTTTTAATATCCAACCACAAAGTGGGAAAGCAATGCCCACTGGCGCACAGCACCTGCTGAGGCTGAGGAAACAGAAGCTAGATAAGGGATGAGGTGATGGAGAACAGAACTAACTGGAAAATGGAGGAGGGAAGTGGGCTTAGTGCTCCATGCTTAAAGATCAAATTGTAATTGGGTGATGGAAATATCAGGACAGTTCCATTTTAAACCTTCCTAACCAGGTTTCCAGTTCAAGTCAGCCTACTACTAGCTAATGATTGGGGCAGAGTCTCAGTTCAGCACTGGGGGCTGTTGATAATAAGATCCATACGAAACACTCAGTGGTGATGGAAACCTTTTGGGGCAGCAAATAAGAAAGGAGCTGAGTATCTGTATACTTAAACCCAGAGGAGTTTGGACACAGCTGCAGAAAGGAAATAACTTGCTGAGTCATCAGCCATGAAGAAGGGATCCAAGTGGTTGAAACCAGGCTCTGGGTGGCTGAGAGGTTTTGGAGCACCACCAAACTGTAGAGGCCCACACAGGCAAGCACAATGCCTAGGAAGGACGAGGTCCTTCACATCGTTGTCACAACTTTAGTTCTTAGCTTAACAACTGTGCTCCATTAGCAGAGTTGGCCAACAGCTTCAAACAAGACAGTGTTTGTTTATTGTCTTTGTAGGCTACAAAAGGTTGAGGCAGAGTCAAGCTTTTTAATGTCTGCCTGGGCTTAAAAAGAAGGTTTTTCTCTTTCCCCTCTTGCGTTCTCAGTGGCCTCTTAATTTATAAGGAAAAAGAGCACAGTCCTTGCACCTTCACTGAGAAGGACCTGCCCATTTTGTCTGGGGAATGCAAAAATATATTCACAGCCCAATAAGGCATAAATTTACCTTCACATATGAGCCAACCACTTCCTACAGAGCTGCTTGCATTCGGAATTGCTACGAGCACGACTCTGGTAAGTGCTGACACACCGTTCACACGGTCTGCATTCAGCCTGAACGCAGAATGGCTGAAGTGCGTGGTTACCCCCTCAACTGTGCTCCAACAATCCAGCTGCATTTCCACCCCTGAAATCAAAGGGAGAGAAATATATCCTGCACAGAGACCAAAATCACTAGGCAGATACTGGGCTTCAGTGCTTTTATCTCCCTGTGTCAGTACACCTTCTGAAAAACAGATTCTTTACATAAGATCTGAGAACACAAGTGAAAGAACTCATCCCCTCTTGGTTGTTCAATAGATCCAGGCCAAGAGAAGAAATATCTTAGCACCAGGTATTCACTGGCTGTACTTGCAAACACTGACATCACTCTGTAAAGGGACTGTAATGTGCCTTTTTAATTCTGTAGCTGACAGCCTGATTTGTTACTTATGTGCGCAAAGGTAAATGAGCACAAACCGGGTCTTTTATAACCTACTCCATAGCAGCAGGACTCTGCATAACTTCTAGTCTCTCCAGCGATCACAGAGATCTAATTTGGTTTTACCTGGATTTGCCAATTACGCCTTTCTATGCTGTATCTGAAATCTCAGACAGGGTAGGAAATGGATCTGTGAAGGCAAATAACAAGACCAGGCAACCCAGAGATCCCAGTGAAGTGCCAGTGGCATCCCCCCATTTTCCCCATCGAATGAGATTTTTCTATTAACCTCCAAACCAGCCTCTCTTTCTGAGAAAGACCTCTGACAAACCAAGATCCCACACATCCCAAATGGCATCCTGGAGGCAGGAAAGAGGCAAGTTCCTGTGGGAAGGACTCTCTTCACCACTGCCAGGCTCCAGGTCACATTTAAACCCACAAACTCTTTACCTCAGTACCTGACTAACACATGCAAGGGGAAATCCTCTCTCGCAGCGCTAGAACTCAAATGCTTCAGGATTTCAGAGATGAAACTTGACATCATGCAGCCACTTCAGAATAATGTGCTCGTTGATGACACCTACGAGATGAGAGCTCCCACGCTTGGCACCAGCTGCATTTCCACATGGCCCAGAAGCTGTTGCACCACTTTCCACCCCCATTACCCCATCACTGATAAACTGATGACGACCTCAGCAGGGAGAAGGGAAGCAACGTGCGCGACGGTGTGGAACAGCACGCCATGTTCTTGGCAGTGGCCAGGCACCAGCCACGTCCCTCCCCCAGTAAGGAATGCATCCTTCTTAATCAAGGGAGAGCTTCGACTATGAACTTGCTGCTTCTCCCAGTCAACAAACACTCTTTGCTAACTGTCAGCTCTTTCCTAATCGCTGCAGGACATCAGCTTTCACACAGGACAAGGGCCACACAGGGGGGAGAGGCGAAGAATTGCTTCCCTCCATACAGATGGGAACATGGGGTCAAAATCTGACTTGTGATGTAGCTTTGCCAATCTGCATTAACCTGCAAGGAAAAGCAAGGGGGTGCAGTGAAGACAGGGTATTAACAGAGTATCAGCACATATCTTCAAAGGGTCTGCAAGCCAAAATGAAAGCCAGAATTCTTTACCACATCAGAAAGGTGAGTCCTTATAAATAATTAAATTTAAATGTACCTGTTCCCAACACAGGAGTGCTTGGAAAGCCATTGACCCAACAAGCCCAAGCTGCAGGTATCTAAGATGCATTTTGACTTGAAGGATTTTCTGGCCCTTTCTGCAGATAGGAAGTTTTCTGAGGCTCAACACTGTTTCCGTGGCTCTGATGTTTGGTACAAGGACATGGGAGAAGGCTTTTCTGTCAGAGCAGCACCATGACACGTTAAAGCTGCTGGGCCAGGGGGAGCTCCAAAGCTGTGGGAGAAGCACCCGCTCGGAGCCCTGCTCTTGTCAAGGGCTGGGACCACCAGCAGTGTGCTGGCAAGGCTGCCTTTAGGGAGGAGTTGTTTGTTTTTATATTCAAGTTAAATGCACTGCAACCACATTATAATGACAGATTGGCTATCTGGCCAAGAGACAACAGAAAACTCTTGGGACCACAAGCTTTCGAAGCAATTTGTTACGAAAACTGTCACACAAAATAGAACTATTCAGCTTTCAACAAGAGAAGTGCCATCCCCATGTTTCAGGTTAGGACCACTCTAATCTTGCCTCACCCAAAGTGCACTGGGCAAAGGCAGAGCTGTGCACGCAGCTGCGGCCTGAGCCGAGTCTGTGCTCATACAGCATTGTACCCTGTTGATAAAAGCATCAGTAACCCAGCTGCTGGGAGAGACAGAAGTAACCAGAGCAGCGACAGCCCCTCCACCACTAGGCAATGGCATCTGTGTCCAGCTGGTTTCCTGTAGCTCTTGCCCTGGAAGGTTTCTCTCTTTCACCCCTGGTTTTCATCTCTGAGTACCCTTTTGCTAACAGCACACATTGTTCCTATTTTTCTTGAACCTTTTTCCTTATCTCCCCCCAGATCTCTTTTCCCATGTCTTTTTGGAAACTCTCCAACAGAAAAAAAACCAATCCCTTTCCTTTTATGTCGGGGCACAAAACAACCATTCAGCAAGCCCGCAATTCCTGATGTTCCGCACGCTGCCCACCACACTGCTCACACGGTCTACATTTCCCCTTGCCCTTGATCAGTCTTAAACGTTCTTGCACTTTGGCTCAATGACTCAGCGAAGCTTCTGATTTCAGCATGTCTTAAAGGTGTGGGAAGAGGAGATGCATTTCTCCTTTTGGCAGCACCAGCACGTAGTGTGTCTGCACTGCACCACCCCACCACAGAATTCCTGCCTGCGGCCACCTCAAGCCAATGGATGGAATCAAACTAATACAACACCTACACTGAGTTCATACAGCTGGAAAAGATTTGATTCCTGTGCAGCAATTCGCTGACTTTCATAGGATGTTCTGTCTCCAGTGTCTCCATGAGCTAGCACTGTAATAGAGTGGATAATACTTACCACAGAATCCCAGGATGGAAGGCACTGCAAGGATCATCTCATCCAACCTTTCTTGGCCAAAGCATGGTCTAGACAAGATGCTCAGCACCCTGACCAGCTGAATCCTAAAGTATCCAACACTGGGGAATCCACCACTTCCCTGGGGAGATTATTCCAGTGGCTGATTCTCACTGTGAAAAATTCTCCTCTTGAGTCCAAGTGGATTCTCCCTAGGAGAAACTCCTACCCACCTTATCTTTTCCATCACCCTTTGTCTTTTCCATGGGACCCCCTATAAAAAGGGATTCTCCATCTTCTTTGTAGCCACACTTTAAATACTGGTACACAGTGACAAGGTCCCTGTGAGCCTTTTTTTCTCCAAGCTGAACAAGCTCAGCTCTCTCAGCCTTTCCTCATTTGCTGCCCAGTCCTTGATCATCTTTGTGGCCCTTCTCTGGACCTCTCCAGCCCATCCACACCTCTTTTGTACAGCAGGAACCACAACTGAGCCCAGCATTCCAGGGGTGGCCTGACCAGAACCGAGCAGAGTGGGACAATGACATCTTTACCTCTGCTGGTGATGCCCTTGTTGATGTAATCCCACATCCTGCTGGCTTTCTTTGCTGCAGCTGCACACTGGTCACTCCTATTGAGCTTCTGTCCCTCCAGACCCCTTTCCACTGGGCTGTTTCAAATCCAGGCAGATTCCAGCCTGTGCGCATTGCCTGTGTTTTCCCAGGTGCAAGACCTTACACTTGTCCTTGTTGAACTCCATCAGGTTCTTGTCACCCCCCTCTTCCAGCCTGTACAGGTCATCCTGCAGGGTGGCTCTCCCCTGCTAAGTGTCCACTTATCCACTCAGTTTGATGTCATCGGCAAACTTCATCAGGGTGCATTTAATCCTATCGTCCAGATCACTTACGAAGATGTAAAACAGATACTTGAAGAACTCGAGTGAACACAGAAACCTGAGTTCACAGTTTCATGAATTCCTAATGTTAGTGAGGTAACTGACATTTCCAGTGTGCTAAGCATAGAGCAGAACTGCCTGGCGTAGCCTAACGGTTTGTTAGTGAGGCTGATCTCTTTTCCACACCTTCACCTGTTCCAGTAGTGACCGGTGCAACTCCATGCGCTTGATTTGTGGATTGAAGTTATTTAGATAGGAAGCAATCTTTAATACTGAAAGGAGTGAAAAGAAGCCTTCTAAATACATTTTTTGCTTTCACCATTCTCATCCCCTCTATAAGTCTCACATTTGAGTTGCTTAACTGCCTAGGAGTGGGGAACTGTTTCACCACTTTCAGCATTCCAAGGCTTTATGTCAATGTATATCTAGGATACCAAGTTTAATGACATAAATTGTCGCTGATAATCAGAGATAAAAGAAGTTAACCAACGTTTGTGCAGTGGGGTTGGCACATAAAAAACAACTGCCAATGAGCAAAATATTTGAGCATTTAGACACAGAAGGTTACATTAGTTCCCAAGACTCAACATCTGGCTTTGAACAAAGCCAGCCCAAGGCCAGCAAGAGCCCAAATTGTCCAGGTCTCTGCCAGCAACATAGAGATCCAACTCGAGCAGAAACATGACAGGTAAGACTTTCCGAAGGCTTTTTCCACGGAGCAGTTCCAAAACACCTCATCTGTTGAAGGAGTCAATTAAATTTGATATGGTTGCTTGACATCCAGTGACATTTGCTAAAAAGACAGACTTGACATTTTTAACTCTTGATGTAATAGTTTCACAATCCAGCCCAGCATAAGCAATCAAGTTACAAGATGAACTTCCGAACTATGTACCCCGCACCATCCAGTATCGATCCTGTTGGAGGAATGCAAGCGATCTCAAGTTTTACAGGAATACGTACAATCAGCAGTGTAAAAGATGATTATTGATTACAACCACACAGCTTCACAAGTGACAGCTCCTCTCCTGATACCTCCCACTGCAATACATCTACTGTTGAAGTCACTATTTCCTTACTTTAAATTCTGAGGACAGACTGACCTGACACTCATTAGAATGACTTTAAGCTAAGGACACCTTCCCTTCAGTATGGCCACTAATGTAAACCCCAGCAGCCTAACTCACAGCAACCTCTCTTTATGCATATCTTGACAACCTTCTCAATGCCTTGAGAACTGTTTTGGCTGTCAGCACGAAGTATTGTTCCCATATATGAAGCCAGTACAGCATGGCCAAGGTCACCTTCATTTCATACAGATCTCAGATGACTTTTGCTTCCCTTGTCACCCAGATAAATAGATGGGTCTGCCACACCCCATCTTTGCAAAATGATGTTTTAAAGTAGGACCCAAGCTAACGTGCAAGTTTTCTACAGTTTTTAATCATCTTGTCAAGGTACTTTTCCCTTAACAGTGGTAGCCTTCAGTTACCAGAGCTGGTGCAATACAAATGCCCCTCCCAGTCCTCCTTTCCCCATACAAGATTATGCAGTTTCTTATGCTTTGTGAAAAAACCCGTTCGTTTCCCTTTGTCGCTGACAGGATTTGAGGAACCCATGGAATGGGGAGAGTGACCAAAGACTAACAGGTGGTGGGACTCCTGACAAGGGCAGAGAGGGGCAGACTCCTCCGGACAATGAGAAAAACATTGCTGCCGAGTTCCCGCTCCACGTCACTTGCTCAAGCAAAGGATGCCAATGCCCGTGCCAAGAGCATCCGCAGGTGCCAATATCCGCTGTGGAGCCAGAGGCAGGGGGGTGCAGGCAGAAAGAAGGTGCCAGCAAACCCCCTCAGCTGCACGGAGGCAGCAGCACACCCACGCCTGGGATGAGCCACAAGGATGCTCAGGGGACCGAAGCATCTCCCATAGGAAGACAGGCTGGGAAAGTTGGGGCTGTTCAGCCTGGGGAAGAGAAGGCTGCGTGGAGACCTCAGAGCAGCCTTCCAGTATCTGAAGGGGGCCTATAGGGATGCTGGGGAGGGACTCTTCATTAGGGACTGCAGTGACAGGACAAGGGGGAATGAAACTGAAACNGATGCTGGGGAGGGACTCTTCATTAGGGACTGCAGTGACAGGACAAGGGGGAATGGGTTCAAACTGAAACAGGGAAGGTTTAGATTGGATCTAAGGAAGAAATTCCTTCCTGTGAGGGTGCTGAGGCACTGGAATGGGTTGGCCAGGGAGGTTGTGAGTGCTCCATCCCTGGCAGTGTTCAAGGCCAGGTTGGATGAAGCCTTGGGTGCCATGGTTTAGAGTGAGGTGTCCCTGCCTATGGCAGGGGGGTAGGAACTGTATGATCTCAAGGTCCTTTCCAACCCTGACTATTCTGATTCTATGATCCTCCTGTGCTGAATCGGTTTGCATGTGTGAGGCTCCCATGGGCCAGGACACCCAGCACTGGTGCCCAGCTGTGGTCCCAGCAGCAGAGCCCTGCGCCAGCCCAGGGCTACTGACTTGTTGTGCTCCAGAGCAACCCACGTTCCTCCTTCACAGGAGCAGGAGCCAACAGGCCAGGCCCTCTTAGCCAAAGTTCTCCTTTGTGAGCTATCTGCCACCGAGGAGTTCATGCAAACCATGTGCATTGTTCTCTTCATTTACTACAGCTAGGAAACACATTCCTGCCTGGCCCCAGGAGACCTGGCTCAGCCAGCTCCAGCTCACAGGTATGAGCGTTATGTTAGTTACGATTTACTTCCACATAGATACAAGTTTATTTCAGCAGACCAAAAAAAGACCCACCAGAGAAAAAAACAACAACAACAAAAGATGTCGGCCATATGTCCCATTAGATCCAGAGGATCACACTTTCTACAGCTCAATCTGACACTGTGAAGAATGAAGATCTGCCTCGTCTCATAGCACATGGCTTTTGAATGACATATTCAAGAAGTACATTTGTAAATAAGGCGTAACTGGCATAAACTGAAGAACACAGGTCAAAAAAAGTGATGCCCTGGCAAGAAACCAACAAAAAGTAGGCGCTACGTGTACTGCTGTTCCTTTCTGACTTCCTTAAAGAGGGATACAGGGACCCACCACAATCCCCCACACGTCACTCCCCAGTCTGTGTTTTCTTTAAAAATATCTGAGAGTTTGCAGTGCAAACGATAGCCATGTCTGCCGAGCAGAGAGGAAGCTGCAGTCACTCACCTATTACCTGACACAATACCCCTTTGTTTCCTTTTCTAACACAGGCTTCCACAAGCTGCAAACGACACAAGTGGACTTTTGACCTGTAAGGATTGATGCTGCTTATCATAACACTGTCCCCAGAGGTAAGCCATTTTGTGTAAAGGCCAGCCTTAAAGCTGCAATGGCAGCTGAAGCAGGGATGCTGAACGCATCTTCAGGCAGCCCACTCTCTGCCCTGCAAGCATCACGGCAGCTTTAAGCCTTGCGTGGTGCAAAGCTGTTGGCTTTGCCAGGCTGTAAGGAGATGGTTAGCTTTTGCTTTTCCTTAGAATCACAGAATCACCTAGGTTGGAAAACACCTTTAAGATCATCAAGTCCAACCGTCCCCCAGCACTGCCACGGCCACCAGTAACCCACTGGTCCCTGAGGGCCTTGTCTACACAGTGTGTGAACACTCCCAGGGATGGTGACTCCACCACTGCCTTGGGCAGCCTGCTCCTGTTCTTTCCTGACCAAAGAGCCTGTGCGAATGACCCCACATTTGACCATGCACACAGCCCTGTGCAGGCCTCCTCGTTACTCGCTGCTCCCTCAGCCTGCACATCAGTTACAGGCTGCATCCACCATGGCCCTAATCTTAAACTTGTGATCAGGAAACCCCAAATACTGCTGCAGGACCCCATGGGAGCAGAGCACAGGCTCTGCTTTGTTAGCTTTTGTACCTTTTTACCTCTTGTCAAAAAGAAATGCCCCACAGAACAGTACATGACATGTCTATATAGATATGGCCAATCTTAAGTTGTCAGCTAGACTTCCAGTTGAATCCCAGAATCCCAGACTGGTTTGTGTTGGAAGGGCCCTTAAAGCTCCTCCATCCAGCTCCAACCCCTGCTCCCACAGGCAGGGACCCCTACCACTGGAGCAGCTTGCTCCAAGCCCCTGTGTACAACCTGGCCTTGAGCACTGGCAGCGATGGGGCAGCCACAGCTTCTCTGGGCCATCACCCTGGGCCAGCGCCTCAGCACCCTCACAGGGAACAGCTTCTGCCTCAGAGCTCAGCTCAGGCTCCCCTGTTCGGGCAGGCTCAAGCCATTCCCCTTGGCCTGTCCCTACAGGCCCTTGTCCCAAGCCCCTCTCCAGGTTCCCTGCAGCCCCTTCAGGCCCTGGAGCTGCTCTCAGGTCTCCCCTTCAGGAGCCTTCTCTCCCCCAGGCTGCCCCAGCCCAGCTCTCTCAGCCTGGCTCCAGAGCAGAGCTGCTCCAGCCCTCGCAGCAGCTCCATGGCCTCCTCTCCCCTCGCTCCAACAGCTCCAGGTCCCTCTGGTGCCGCTGCCCCTGAGCTGGATCAGGGCTGCAGGGGGGTCTCCCCAGAGCCCAGCAGAGGGGCAAGATCCCCTCCCTGAGCTGCTGCTCACGCTGTGGGGATGCAGCCCAGGACAGGGGGGTTCTGGGCTCAAGCACTCACTGAAGCCAGGTCATGGGGAGCTGCTCCTCACCCAACACCCTAACCCAAGTCCTTCCCCTCTGGCAGCTCCATCCAGTTTCCCCCAGGCTGCAGTTGTGCTTGGTGCTTGAGATCGCAGCCAGCCAGCCATATCAAGGCTCCTGGAACACTGTAAGGCTGGCTGGCCCGGGCAGAGAGAAGCAGCCCAACGGCAGTGCCACAGCGAGGACCAGCCTCATGTGTCACCACAGACACACAGACCTCCTCTCTGGAGGATCGTTTGAAATGCCTGCCCTCCCAAGGAGGCTCAGCTTGCACAAACAGCATTTAGGACATCTAACACCATACTGAAACACAAAATAGACTTTGGTCTTTTTAAAGTGGGTAGACCCACACCTTCCCATGCACAGACAATTTAGAGACTGAAGATGAAAACCAACTGTGCAGGACTTTGAAATGCCCTCCCCTTGAGCAGCTCCCAGGCTCTGATGGAACAAACAGTTCAACTAAAGTGGTCTGGCCAGAATGGAGATGATAGTCTCTGGAGAACCTGCAAGTGCCTGACACATTTACTGCTGGGCAAGGTCATGCCCCATGCACCCAGGTCTGAATTCACTCCTTTCAATCCAGTTCAGTTCCCTTCCTTCCTCTGAGAAAACTTCAGCTGCACATATAAACTATTGCAGCATTATCACCCAGAGAAGCTGTGGCTGCCCCATTCCTGGCAGTGTTCAAGGCCAGGCTGGACAAGGCTTGGAGCAACCTGCTCTAGTGGAAGGTGTCCCTTTCCATGGGAAGGGACATCACATTTAAGGTCCCTTCGAACCCAAACCATTCTACAGATCAATAAAATCACAGGTAGTTCACTAGCTAACTAAAACACTTTTCATTTTTCACACAGATACACCATGCGCTCATCCTGCTTCAGCTGCAGAAGTCCTTATCAGGTAGGTATACCTCTGCCTGCCTTGGCACTCTGTCTTATCAAGTATTGCCATGTCACAATCCATCCTCTCCTCTGCTCCCAGATTCAGGATTTTCTATCAACCGCTCTCAGGCTGGAAGAGGCCGAGGGCAGAGTCACCCTTCCAGCTCAATGGAGCCTACCTTGTGCAAACATTTTACTTGGGCACAGATGCAGTGCAGCCATGAAACTTTCATGTCACTTAGCACAGCAGCCCCTATTTACTTATTTCATACTTCTTTCATCACACCTTCAAGTGTTCTTTCCATTGTGACACAGTGACGTTTCACTGGTGACGCTGCAGGACCACATGGACTGGCGCTGCACTGGAGCTCTGCTGTGCAAGAGGCTTTCTTGGACCATGGATTCTGCTGCTCAAGCCATGAGTACCGGCCCAGTGACGAACAAGTTCAGAATCATTATGATGAGTGTAACTCCTTCAAAGATAACGCTATTCTTACATTGCCTTACCTGTTCTGGCAAAAGGCAAAAACAATGACAAAAATAACACACAGCTATTCACAGTGTGGGAAATGGCTTACGGTTCATTCTGGCTGTACTAATCCCATCACGTATCAAATATTCAGTAAAAGCAATACCTCTAAAGTAAAGAAGAAAGTCTTATTCTGCATTTTAAAGAAGTATGTAACAGGGTATTTAAAAATCAAGCTCCATTAAAACCAACTGAAACAACCACAACAGCCTGTTACCTATCCAAGAGATAACAATTTCCATCTGTAAAAATGCAGCCCTGAAGTGACAACCCAAAGTGTGAGTGTGATAGAGAAACCTGCTTATCTGCTCACTAGAAGACAATTCAAAACGAAATCTCTCATTCTGCTCAACCAAATTACTAGCAAACAAATAGCTATTAAAAGCTACTAAATGAATCTTTGCAAGCCTCAGACTCTTAATGTCTTGATTGTATGTGTAATAAATACCAAGAGCTTGAGGTAATACAATATGCAAGAGGACTGAATCATTTCTTGGCCATACAAAGAGGAGATAAGTTAAAAACTTGATGTAATCTTAGCAGACTGACAGCTGAGGTAACCACCTCAAATGACAGTTATATCTAAAGAGCCATATGAAACACAGCATTATCCCAAAACTACTCTCTCTGTCATCATTCACTGAGTGAAAGTTATTGTCAGTGTGCAGCTTTGAATACTAGAGCCTCTTTTCAGCATGGAAAGAAAAGCTTTAGCCAAAATATGAAGCTTAAATAACTGCAAGTAATACATGGAGTGGAAAAGTCAATCAAAAGTAAGGATGATTTCCTATCATGAATGTGGTACAGGCAACAAGAGGATAATTCCAAGTAGTACAATGGCAGTGTCAGTTCAGAGTACACAACTTCAGTAACGAAACCCATAAAAAAGCAAAACAAATGATTTACTCACTGCAGTGCACTGTATACTAAACATCAACTTTCCTTTTGCTCATAAAAGGATGACGGTGACTTACAAAAGGAAAAGAAAGCTTACCTGTACGCCTCAATACTACTAATGAGTCGGTTGATGAACTTTCTGACCAGTAACCCAGACCAACTGAGGAGGAGGAAAGACTTGTCTGTGCACGAGGCCATCACTTCCCTCTCGCACACAGGACTCCAGGCAGGAACTTGCGGCGTTCCTTCAGGAGCAAAAGTGCACTGTAGCCTTAAAGAGCAGATGTAAGTCTTAGATGTCTATGTACAGGCAGGTAATTCTAACAGGAGTTACAGCTTACGACACCTGCGCCTCCACTCCTGCAGCCCAGCCTGCAAAGTGAGAGCCTGAAGGGTCCTGCTGCAGACCCTGAAGCTGACAGGCATGTCACAGCAGCACTGCAAGCACTACATGACACTTGCCCACGGCTGTAGCGCAGCTCTGGAGGCTCTGAACTCCAGTGTGCCAGAACATCCTGCACAGAAGCACGTGGCACTTCAGAGAGCTGTAGCCCTCTCGGCCTCCTCTAATCAACAAGGATCCCTGTGAATCCCATGGGTTTGCTGCTCAGTACACTGCCCATCGATTAGCTTCCTTAAAACTTCATATTCGCTATAACTCCAGTAACAGAATCTCAACCCTGGTTGCAAAGGTGAGAGGTGACACCACAGAACTCCACACAGACCATGCTATAAGATGCACAGATCATATTGGGAATTCATTATACCGGCAGACCACTCACAGGAAAGCTGGAAGATCTGTTCCCATTCTAGACAAAAGGACTCGGAGGCACACGTCTTTGCAATCTGGGCTTCTCAGCTCCAGCTTCAAGACTTGAGACAGCCTGAAAACATGAGAAGTGAATTTTTACCCTAAAACTTTCTAAAAGTCGAGTTAAATTTAAATGTGTGGCCAGCCGTGCCAGTCAGTTTTGAGCTGGATGGGGAACGAACTCCTTAGTGAGGCATACATTTTCACAGCACAATAGCAACAAGAGAAAACCCTGATGATAAAGAAGCTGAGTCAGATCAGGAATAGACAGCTTGAGAGCATCTGCAAAGCAGGATGGCTGAGAACTTTCTGGGATGAGTCACCGGAGATAAGGAAATGAGGATTACTCAAGCCAGGAACAATTATCAGAGCAACATAATGGGTTTTGATGGAAAACTAATGTTTTATTCAAGTGACGTTTGGGAGGTGTAATTCCTTGTATCCAAGCAAGTCTAGAACTCCAGCTCCACCTGGAAGACGGGGATCTGATTGAATTCCCACAACTGCACAAGCCTCCCGAAGGACAGACTTGGACCTTTTCAAAAGCTAGGAAGCAGAATGGTATAAATGAGATCCATCAGACATAAGGTCACTTAGATGGGGATGCATTTTTGTTAAACAGAAAAAAGCCCTTTGGGAACAAACATTTATTCCAGTATATGGTATAAAAGATAAACAAGCACTGTAAAGTCTTCCATAGACTTCGAGAGAAGCTGAGCCACAAAGAACACTGAGCTCCAGCCTTATCCAGAAATGTAAACAGTTTCAGGGGGCTGGTTGCCGTCCACAGCCTGCAAGTAATTAAACACTAATTCTCTACCACCTACTGAGCAAGGAACTGGAGAGGAAATCTGACACAATGTTCAGTATGTGCTTTTCAGGCCAGACTGTATCTTCTGTGCATCTCTGTCATCTTCACTACAGCAGCACTTACTGACGTGCCCCCCCTCCCCCCCACATAACAGCACACAGATGAGGCTAGAAACCTCCACAGGCAGAATGACAGATTTCTATCTCAAAGTGAGGGATTTCCCGTGTCAGCTGAAATTGTCCCAGTACGTCCAAAGCCACCCACAAAGCAGAAGGATAAGGCAAGAAACGTTCCCAGTTCCCTAAGTGGGGCTCATTAGTGATGACCAGATCCTTGAGAAGATCTTCATACATTTCACCAAAGCATTTTCCACTCTCCACTTTGAAAGCCTTTGTTGCCTTACCTGTAATTAGACACACACTGGCCACACATTCCTGGGACAAATAAGCCGAATTTACCTCAAGAGGATGCTTTCATCCAGCTCAACTACTTAAAATGTGCTGCTGCTTTGTTGCACAGAAACATTTACAAAACACAAATCAAACCCAGTCCCAGGATTCCATGGCATTTGTCCGAGCTCTACAGACTTCCTGGGGCAAAAAAGGAGGAGAAAGTGTTTGAAGTATGACAGATTTTTCCCTTCCCAGTCTCCAGCCTATGTGAACCCTTCCTGGAGCTGCCTGGTGATGTCAAACACATCCTCACCCTCTGTGGCAAGGCTGAATCAGATTGTGGCAACGCAAGTGTCAGCATCACTCCTCAAACCCACTCGGGTTTCATCCCTAGGTCCAAGCTTTGCCTTGGCAGACAGACTGAATGCCTGGTCCAGACTTCTATTTCCAATTCAGACCCGTAGCTATGGCAACTAGGACACTATTTGGAACCACTCCTGTTTAGCTGCCTCCAAGTTGCAAGTGAAAAAGCCAAGCCCAGCCTATCACCCACTCCTCTACCAGCAGCACAGTGTGTGATGAGCAGGACATACCTGGCTGCTCATCTCCCCACCCCTGCTGAAAATCTCAGCAAGGCTGATTTCCCTCTCCAGCGTTCTCTGTTAGGGCTCAGCAAGAGAAATGCCTTCATCTGGATCTCACACTCCTCTCTGGTTCCTCCCTGCTGCAGTGAACGTGCTCCAGGTACATACGGGGAGAGGTGCTCGGAAAGATGGGTTCTCCATGGGTCACAGCCACGCGCCCTCAGCCTCCATGCCCACAGAGCATGACAGCCGGGGAAGGGCTGCAGCAGGGCCTGAGCTGAAACACGTACATGTTTGAAGGCTTTTAATTTGCCTTTTTTCCTGATTTATTTAGTTAACTTTTGCTTTCTTTTCCTTCTTCTAATTGGCCGCATTTTATTTAGAAGCTGGGTTGGTTTTTTTGCTTGGTTTTAAACACTTGAGATTTAGATTTTCCCTTTGAGGAACACTGTGGCTCTCTTACAATTTAACTGAAAGATGATGTTTTGGGACAGCCACATGACTGGGTGGTTTACAAATAACCACAAATATCAGATTGCTTGAATCACAGTGTAGGATTTGGCACTCCTTCCTTAATTCTGCAGGTGATGCTCAAGGCATGCATTTCCATGCTGGAAAATGTTTATTAGTCTCCCTCACCTACTTCAGCACCCTCCTAATCTCACATCATCACATCCTTAGGAAACAAAATACCTGACAACTAAAACCCTACAATAGTTTATGAAAAACAGCGGTCTTATAAAACCAAGAGTGAAGACTACACCTTTTCTTAGAGTTCCCAAAACATCTCAGCATGACTGGAGCTGTTCAGCCTGGAGAACAGAAGCTGTGAGGAGACCTCAGAGCAGCCTCCCAGTGTCTGAAGGGGGCCTACAAGGATGCTGGAGAGGGACTCCTCATCAGGGACTGTAGTGACAGGACAAGGGGTGATGGGTTAAAGCTTAAACAGGTGCAGTTCAGGTTAGATATAAGGAAGAAATTCTTTCCTGTGAGGGTGCTGAGGCACTGGAATGGGTTGCCCAGGGAAGCTGTGAATGCTCCATCCCTGGCAGTGTTCAAGGCCAGGTTGGACAGGGCCTTGGGTGCCATGGTTTAGTGTGAGGTGTCCCTGCTCATGGCAGGGGTTGGAACTGGATGATCTGAAGGTCCTTTCCAACCCAAACTATTCTGTGATCTCAGAAAAAGAGGACTCAAACCTCTCTCCCCAGCTCCCAAAGCTGGTATTTTACATTAAGCCGTTTCCTGTTATCCCTCATCCCTTCCTCTCCTAAACTACCCAAAATGCTCCACAAGACAAGCCCTGCCCAATCTCCAACACAAACTAACCAACAACAGCCCTCAACCAGCCACAAAAAACGTCCCTATGCCACATGAATAAAACCTAGCCACCCCACTAACACCCAACTGAACAGAAACCATCCCCCGCTACCAACAGTACCAATGCCTAACTTTCAATTCCCAATAAACTCCCCAAGAGCTGCTCCCATAACAAGTACTGAAACAAGACTCACATATACCCCATAACACACCAATGTCCTCAAAGCCTGGGTAAGGGCTTAGCTGCTAAAGCAACAGAACAAATATTACTTTGGGCTCACCTCCTTCACCCAAGCAAAGGCTCGCTGGTTCAGGAGGGATACCCTGCAGCACAGCTCGATCTCCTGCTACCAAACCCAAGGGGCTCTCTGCAGCACCTCACTTTTCAGGGACATGAATATAGTTCCCATCTGTCTATATGCCGAGTCTTTACACTGAGCTAGCAAGCATTCCTACAGCACCATGCAAACCTGTGGTGTAATTCTGCCACTTGCAAAACTCCTGCTTACAAAAGTTCTCTTTTCAATGGCCATCACCACTGCAGGACTGAACTCTCCCCTGCTTGACAGACTGAGTCAGAGAACGTTAAGAAGGATTTTAGTGTCAGATTGGGGTGGTTTTACAAATACACAAGTACTTCAAAGTCACTCAGCGGTTTTGAAGTTAACTATCAAGTCTTACTAGCAGGGAGTAAGAAAAGGGCAAACAAGACAAAGTAATTTTCCAGGTCCCCAGCACACAGCTGGAAGTTACTCTGCACTTTTCCTAAGGTATTTGATACCCAACACAGAGTCACACACAGCCTGCACATCAGTGTTGGCACTATTTACACATTCACGCTTATGGGCAGGTGCAGGATTAACTCCCTGGAGGGGAATGGACTTTCCTGTGTCCCACCTGAAACACAGCAGTGTGCATCTCAGTTCTGGTTTGCAGGCACGGATGGGGGAAGCATGTTCATGGATCAGCACCAGCTATTTTTCCTGCAGGCCTGTGGTTTGTGATGCCAGATCAGTCGCATCAAGCCCTTTCCTGGCTGCCATGGGAAGAGGCACTTGGCACCGTGCTGTGCTGTGGGCTCAGTCACTGCTATCAACTGCATCTTCATAGATATCCATTATCCTGACATTCAATTCGTGCAATTTACAAACAGAAAGACAAATGGGTATCATAATGCATTTGTATAACGATCGTGGGGTTTGTGAGGGCTTTGGTTACTGTAACTTGAAGATCTGGGAGGGGAACTGGAGCCTGCCTGAAAAATACAACATACAAGTTTGTTGTGAGTGCAAAGGAAAGCATGAGGAGAGAGCAACTGCTCTATGCTCATGGGAGAGGTAAGGAGTTCTTCCTTAGGGAGAGAATTTAACTTTTAAGATTTCTAGCGCTTAACGGTTGTCCTTCACCACTTTAAAATACTACAGGAAGCAGCAATACAGCTAAAATGAGTGCATTCCTTACTGAAACAAATGGGGTTAATATGGCAATGACAGAACAGGATTTGGCCTTCCAAAGTCTTCTTTTTGAAGAAATGTTACTGACACCATTGAAAAGCTGAGTATCAGCGTGCAACCCCCTGAGATACCAGGTTCAGACTTTAAGACTACGTAAAGGTGCTCCCCACTCCAAATCAGGACTTTAATATCACCTAATGAAGGCCAGACCCCATGGTCTGAAGGAGTGCAGACGAACAGCAGTGCTGATGAAGCACCCACCCTTGAAGGCCCTGACGTTTTCTCACCTGGGAGCTGTTTGCTCTGCACAGCTGCCCTGGCATTCTGCAGGGGCAGCACTCACCAAAGTGAGAACCTGGACTCAGAAGTGAAGGACAAAGGATGCTTAGTTTCAGCCCCAGCACGTTAGACGCATTTAACCTTAGCACACAAGTGTGAGGATAAATATTAAGCCCATGCTGGCCTCTCTGCTACATGTCAGGATTTTTCAGCGTATCAAATTATTCACACAGAAAAGCAGATGTAACTGGTTACTGACAGGACAAGGGGCAACGGGGTCAAACTCAACCAGCGGAGGTTTAGATTGGATATAAGGAAGGAGTTCTTTGCTGTGAGGGTGCTGAGGCACTGGAACAGGTTGGCCAGGGAGGCTGTGAGTGCTCCATCCCTGGCAGTGTTCAATCTCAGATTGGATGAAGCCTTGGGTGCCATGGTTTAGTGTGAGGTGTCCCTGCTTATGGCAGGGGGGTTGGAACTGGATGATCTGAAGGTCCTTTCCAATCTGAACTATTCTATGATTCTATCCTATGACTCCACAAGCTCCTATCCATTTTAACTGATTGGTTACATTTATCAAGAGTAAGAACACCAAGAGTATAGCTCTTTTCTCATCTGATTTGGTTAGTTCCATCTAACACTCGGGGAGTTACAGCCCCTGCCTGTCCCACAACAGAATCTCACAGCAATTCAAACCTGCTCCTCTTGCCCCTGAGGCCAAGATTAAAGGAGAAATAGTACAGGCACCACAAGGAATGTTGCTTCCCAGGGCAGAGGCCAAGCAAGGCAAAAGTCCATTCTTCAACAACATACGTAAAGCACATTCGTTAGTTCAATGAAACAAATGAAACCACTGAGACCAGCACACCAGATCTTGGGAAGTCTCCATACTTATCTTACACCTCACTTAGAGACACAAGAAAAACATCAGTTGCTTGATTCAAATTAAACATCTATGTAAAGTTCTAATATCAAACGCAGCCATTGCTGATGTGTACTATAAGTTTCTTTTGATTTCAGTGCCATGGGTTAAGGCAGAGCTTATCAACTTTGATCCAGAACCAGCAAAAGTACAAGTTTTATCATCATTACACAAGACATTACTTAAGTGCATGTTATCTTCAATGAAAACAGTCCCTCAGAGTAAATCTCTTACAAAATCATTTGGCTAGAAAGCTGCAGTTCTGAATTTGGAAATTAAAGCTACGGGTGGTTTCATGCAAGGAAATTCCAACAAAAGGAAAATTAATGCACATTGCAGAGGAAGAACTCTTGGATGAGAGGAAGAACTATACTAATCTTCGGCTGCTTTTAGGCCATAAACAGAATGCTTTATAGAAATAGCTGAAGAATTACAATAGGGTCTACTTGAGCTGTAGAGAGAAATAGCCACCAACTGAAGACCTGATGGCCAAATACTGACAGTGTTTGGGAGAGGTGTTGGGTGTGTGTAAGGCTTTCCATGTCACCAAGCAGCCAACGGATTGACTCAATGCTCTTATCTGGAAGTCCTCCTCCTAGTGATCTCTCAGAATCATTATTAAAGAAAAAAGAAAGAAAGAAGACTCCTTAAACATCTTAAGCTCCTTAAACACTGAACAAGCTGAAAGTTTCCCATTCTGCTTGTTCAGTGCAGAGGAGCTCTTTCTGTTAAGAGCCATAAGAAGTGACCATTATATACAGCAAGCTCCACTCTCATCCAAAAGTCATGTCTTCCATACCAAAGCCAGCCACCCAGCTGCAGAAGGTGACACGCTTTTCAGGTCAGTGTTTGCTTTGCAGGAGATTCTGTTCTGCACTGAAGCCAGATCTGTGTTTCTGAAATGCCATGCCATGTGCCTTATGCTAGTGGCAGGCTATAGATTTGGTATTCAGTACAATAAATTCTGTGTTACAAACCACTGACAGCAAAATGTAATTGTTTCCTACATCCCTGTAGGATGTCTCAATCAGAATACATGAATCCAAGAAACATTTCTGATGCTTTGCTTCATACAAGATGTATAACTCTGTAATATTAATCAATTTAACTTGTGCTCAGAAAAAGCTTCCAGTAAGTAGCACATACAATGTCTTTCAAACCTCAGACAGAAACTAACATATAAATAGTGAGAGGTGAGAACAAAAGGAAACTGAAGCATAGCCAGATGTTCTTGCTGCAAGAGCTCATTCATTTTCTTCAGTTCTGTTCCCTGCGTATGAGCCAGCTCCAGTCAAACTCCAGCTCCCCTGCTCCAAACACAGCTGATGTTGCTCACAGTGAATACAAGGAAGAGGTGAGTGCTGTTACAGCTTCATGCCAGACTGCAGCCCTCACATGGTGCTATCGAGGTTATGACTCAAAGAAAAACACCAAAACATGTCAGTGACATACTAAGACTAGAATACACCATGTAAAATCAGCTTAAATTTCTTGGACTGTGTACTTATTGGGCTATGCATGGCCATGAAGTTTTAACCCATCTGGTACTCCCCTGTCCCTTTTCAGCAGTGCTCATTGATGATCCCATACTAAGCACGATTTACATGGGTTTTGCTTACCTGGTGACCTCCCTAACACCACTGCAGGCAAGCCTTCCTCCTGCAGCTCTCTCAGAAGAGTTTCTCTACTGGTCTCCAGGGTCTGGTGGCCAACACCAGGCTGCAAAGTCCCTGTGCTAGTCCACCAAGCCCCCATGCTGGGCTGCAGCCATCTACTGCCACTTCAGCAACGAGGGGCTGCCACTCCACCCCAGCCTGCAGCTACCAGCGTGTCCCACAGTGCTGCTCCAGGTGGCCTGCAGCTACCAGCGTGTCCCACAGTGCTGCTCCAGGTGGCCTGCAGCTACCAGCGTGTCCCACAGTGCTGCTCCAGGCAGAAGGAAACAATTCCTTAATTGAAAAACCCACACAACGTGGCTCCTAGAGGGCTATGGGGAGAGGAGACAGCATCAAACAAGGAGTGGGAAACCCACAGTGAGGTCCAGTGACAGCCAAAAAGCAGAGGGGAGGTAACAGTGCAGCACAGATGGGTAACACAGGAGAGAAGGTACAAATTCTTGTTTTTGAAATAAGATTTCTACATAGCGACCTCATGCAAAATAAAGCTTAACCTAAGCACTTACCTTACTTGAGACGTACTCATATGTCCAATTCATCACATCACCCCTGAGGAAAGGGGTACAACTCTCTACACAAACCTGTTCCTGTACCATACCAGTCACAGAAGATGCAAGCAACAACTTGTCCTTGTCCTGAATGATAGCAGTAAGGCTGTAAGGTTCCCTTTGATGATGCTCATTGCTTTTGAGATGTGTATTATACACAGGGATTGCAGGTCCCTGGGCCCTAGGCAAAGCTAAGGAAGGGAAAACACTTCAGTGTGGGTTTGCTGTTTCTAAAGGTAGCACGATTCCTTTTTTTCCCCTTATCTCTCTCAGACTCTGGCTTAGTGCCCACACCACCACTGCTTTGGGATAGCAGTTTAGGACTTTTTGGTGGCTTTGGGAGAGAATTGGTCATCTCAGGCATAGCACAGGCAGACTGGGAATAGCCAGTAAAACATAAAACCTGCTCACACGTAAGGGGATCTTTGTGAAATCCCAGTTACTGCTGCCTTGTTACCTAAGAATCCCTAAGAGGTAGGAGAGATTGCTCACTGTGAGGCCCGGGGTAATGAAATCACAAACCCTTTCATGAGTAAGCAGATGCTAGAAAGCTACGTCTGTTTGGCCCAGGTATTTGAAACTGTTCAACAGGTTATCTATTGTCTCATCAAATTTGAATCGCACGGTTCTTCTGTTTGCCTTCCTCTACCAGGGAGCTGCATTCAGGGTCATTTTTAATTCCTCGGTGATTGATTGGAACATCACAAACACTGCTGCAAAGAAGTCTCGTTTCAATTCTCCTTCTGAAGAAGCATCAATCACGCAAACGAACCCCAAAACACTCTCAGATACACGCTATAAATAACCAGCAAATGCAGTCCCCTCAGGAAACCTGGCGAGCCCAGCAGCAGCCTGAGCTTTCCAAGTGCTCCATTCATTTGTACAACAAACCTCCCATCTCATCTCCACAGCTGGTCTCCAGCGTGCTTGAATTCCGGAACTGAGATCAAACGTTCCTGCCACACGCCATGGACAGAGCCAATTTTCACAAATGGTAACACTTACCTTTACAAAATAGGTACACAGGATGGGATTCCAAACATGTTTTGATGCCAGCATAGGTCAAATGCTCAACTCCAACAGAATTTACTATTTCAACATATAATATTTATACTCTCCTGGTAACTAAATCCCATGAAGTTAAGGATACCTGAAAGCCCTCGCCCGTGTTCAGTGTGACTGTGCAAGACCTGTCCCATGCAGACACTGCCTTTGGGGCTTGTCCCAGCAGCCCCATGCTTCCCCCGGTGTGGGAAGGGACATGGACACCATAGTGCCCGCCTACATCCCTCAGCCAGGTGTGAATGCTTCATCCTGCTTCACTTTCTCTTCAAACATGCTCTGCACCTCCCCTTGGTGCCAACACTTGACACAATGAAATTCCTCATCAAACACTGCTCCAGCCAGCTGCCCGAGTACCAGTCCTTGTGCTGCAGCGGAAGAGCTGTGCATAAATGCACTATCAGCGATGGGAAGGCTGACTACACCACATTATCACACCAGCTGCAGAAGATGACACACTTTTCAGGTCAGTGTTTGCTTTGCAGGAGACTCTGTTCCGCGCTGAAGCCAGATCTGTGTTTCTGGAACGTCCCTGCGTCTGCCATGTGCTAGTGGCAGGCTGCAGATTCGGTATTCGGTGTAATAGATTCTACGTTACAAACCACTGACAGCAAAATAGAACTGTTCCCTACATCCCTGCAGGATGTCTCCATCAGAATATACAGCTACAAGAAACACTTCTGATGCAAAGAAAGAACAATGCTCCACGTTCAGTATCTGCAGCTTTGAGAGGCATACTGACCTGAAGCCAGCTGGAAAGGCAGCAGCAGGGCTCTGACCTCCAGCAGCTCCCCAAACACAAACAGGCAAGCAGCAGCCACACAGCCACATGTCCAGAGACCAGCTAGGCACAAACACGAACCCATGACCACTGACCCCACAGGTATGCCTGCGCAGGGCAAGGCTGGGCGCCCACGGTTCGGCTGCCTGCTTGGCTGGCAGGAGATGCATCAGCTCTCCTGACACATGCTCAAATTCCTCAAGGGGAGCTACAGGCCTAATGCTGCTTCCACTGAAAGCAAGAGCTTTGGAAACGGAAAGTCAGGCCACATCTGGCAGTCCAGGCAATCACAGAATCAGGGGATCCCAGGTTGGAAGGGACCTCAAGGATCATCTGGTCCAACCTTTGCTGCAAAAGCACAGTCTAGAATAGATGTCCCAGCACTCTGATGAGTTGAATATTAACCATGTCCAGTGCTGGGGAATCTACCACTTCCATAGGGAGATGATTCCAGTGGCTGGCTGTTCTCAGGTCTGAATGCCATTGTTGGCACAACAGAGACAATCCATTTGCAGTTCTCTCTTAAAACTCTTCTTCCTTTTACAGTATTTCTGTCTTCCTCTCCCTCAGCCTGCTTGTCTCCACTCACACTATCTTCCTCCATAATCTTACTATCTCAGGACTTCAACTACCAAAGAAACAACGGAGCACAGTCCCCGGGGCTGGAATTCAAGCTGACTCACACTCCCAGGCCCAGAGGCTTTTCTCTCCACACCCCACTCTCCCAAGGTTTATTTTTACTCCTCAAGTTATCCTAGTTTAAGGGCTCAAAGCCGATTGCTTTGCACAGGGAACTGGGACAAGTAGACAAAATAGAATCGAGCCTGAGGTAATTTAAGATGTGAAAGAACACCTCACCCCATACCAAAAATACAATGTAATTGCAAACAGCTTGTGTTTCCCAGGCACCATTCACAGCATCCCCCCACCTGCAGGGCATGTTATGGTGGCAGAAGGAATGATGAAGGGTTGGTGTGCTCAGGGAAGACCTCCACTGCAGGTCTGCTTCATGGAGCTCAATTCCCGGTTGTCCTCAGTTCAGGAATTCCTCATGCCTTCATGAGCCTCAGTATTAGCAATCGTGCAGTAGATGGGCTGTTTGAAACCTCAACTACATCCTTACAAGTTAGAGAGTCCCCTAGTACCTCCCACCTGATCAGGATTCACATGCCATAAATGCCATTCTCTCATCCACTTCCAAATTGGTGAGAGCAGCTGGAGAGCAATTATCCTTATCTCTACAAACAACCAGGATAAACTCATACACAGCTGGGGACTGGTTGAAGTGGAAAAGTACCTCCATTCTGAAACACAAAGGTTCCAAGCTAGACAAGTTCCTATCCAGCCTGCCAAACCCAGAATACAAATTACAACCCATTCACAACAAGGCTCTTTGCGACCTGAGTCACATTGTTCCAGGAAACTACTCCACTGGCAGAGCATGAGAAATGGGAAAAAAGTGGGAATATCAGGACAAAATTTGACAGTAAGATCTTTAAATACGTTTTATCCAACCCCCCC
>NDXB01001738.1:75034-100344 GCA_002631895.1 Agapornis roseicollis | reverse complement strand
AGAGAGAAAAAGAGAGAGAGAAAAAGAGAGAGAGAGAGAGAAAAAGAGAGAGAAAAAGAGAGAGAGAAAAAGAGAGAGAGAGAGAGAAAAAGAGAGAGAGAAAAAGAGAGAGAAAAAGAGGGAGAGAGAAAAAGAGAGAGAAAAAGAGAGAGAGAAAAAGAGAGAGAGAAAAAGAGAGAGAGAAAAAGAGAGAGAGAAAAAGAGAGAAAAAGAGAGAAAAAGAGAGAGAGAAAAAGAGAGAAAAAGAGAGAGAGAGAGAGAGAGAAAAAGAGAGAGAGAGAGAAAAAGAGAGAGAGAGAGAAATTGCAGTCAAGTTGCATTCTCAAATTTGAACATTAAAATAATCAATAAAGTTACCCAGAGACTCAGCTGAAGCACAAGATTTTTCTAACACAAGAATATTAGAAAAAGGCTTCTACGTTTAACATGGTGTTATATATAGCCTTCTAAGATGTGATTCATTCCTTTTCATTGCATTTAAAGTCAAAATCTGCTGGCATGTACTTGAAGGACATTCATCTTCCAAGGGAATTTCCTCTTACTAAACCAAATACTTCTATTAGTAACAGAGCTTTTGAAACCACTTTTCTTGTGGCTCACTCCCATTTGGATTTGCTACTATCCAATAGTATGGTTGAAGCCCATCCCTTCCCTCAGTCAAACATTAATTTAATTCTTTATCATTATTTTTCATCTATTTCACAACAGTCCTACAAATGTAATACCCCTACCTGTCTGTAGAATTGGGGTGAAATTACAAGTTGATTTCAAAGTTATTAGAGGAAAAAAATGGTGTTCAATGAAATTGCATAAAATTGCATAAATCTCACTATTATAAGGCGGCTAANCACAACAGTCCTACAAATGTAATACCCCTACCTGTCTGTAGAATTGGGGTGAAATTACAAGTTGATTTCAAAGTTATTAGAGGAAAAAAATGGTGTTCAATGAAATTTCATAAAATTGCATAAATCTCACTATTAAAAGGCGGCTAAGGAAAAAAAAAAAAACCAAACCAAAACAAAAAACCAAGGAATCTAGAGAATGTTTTAAAATATTCTCAGAACCTTAATCAATTTTCATTAAATGTATGACAACACTGTACTACATTTATAACAAATCTCCAGATTAATAGCATATGTGGAGAAACAGCCAGGTAGCAAATGTAGGAAAAAGTCAACATACAGAACGCTAAAAGTAAGCAAGGCTTTAAATATAAATTCTATTTAGGTAATTCTAAATTAACGAACTAACGCAAACTAGGGGAAAACCTTGCAGATTTTCATAATGACAGTATTAGTTCTTATTTACTTATGAACCCAAGCACCTGCAATTAAATTACGGCAGGGCTCCTTCATGATTCAGCTAAAAGGAAAGAACAGACAGTGATTTCTCAGTATCCTCTTCCCTCTGCTCCACTACAGAAACTAACAATGGCTTTTGAATTGCAACAAAACAATTCACACATGCTTGAACAGTCATGGTAACACGCAGTGCTTCATGTTTCTTAGAGTTTTATCGAGGGAGGGAGGAGGGGGTTTGAAGAGAACAAACAACAGTACTATCCTGCAATGCATCACCATATTTTTCCATTGCATGTAATTTTCTGTCTTTAATCACAAAAGTATGAGCTGCTCAGAGTGAATGAGTGGTGAAACACATTTCTAAGCTTTGAAGCAGATGTCTACATTTTAAATTAAAAAAGTTACAAGATGTAGTTTCTCAATAACCAACACACACAAAAAAAAAAAAGTAAGTTCCATAAGAGCAGATCTTTAATTAAGCCAACTAGAATAGCTGGTGTTAGAATGAAAATCCCTTCACCAGGACAAAACTGATTAATGTAGAAAGGAAAAATCCCTACCAAAAGTGATTTCTTTATCATGGAATTTCCCAACAAAACAGATCTCTGTTTCAGTTGTTCAAATAGCAACACACAACTATTTTTCTTCACTTATTAATACAACAATGAGCTACATACATTCTCCCCAATGGGCAATATATGCATAATTGATATGGGAAAGGCAGGGGATAAGTTCACTGAAAAAAGATAGACTGAGCACAACGTAAAAATACAGTGATGAAGGCACACAACAAAATGTAAAGGAATTCCCACTGTTGTTATTTGACAGTGGTAACAGACAGGAGGTAAGCAGCTACTAACCGCCCTTCTGTTTAAGCTTCTTTACATTCCACACGTAAATCTCATAGAGCATTTTAGGCTATTTTAATAAAATAAAAAAAGCCACTGGGGAGCCACTGTGGTCAAGTAAGGCAGGGATAACCAAACCCACCACATGTAGAAGTTCAGTTCTGCATAAATCTTTATGACAGCTGCATTTACCCCAACTACAGGATTTAAGTAAGGAGTAACAAAAAAGGCTATTCTTACCAATTCCTTTTCTTCTGTATTTGGAATCCACTGCTAACATGGCTATATAACCTCTGCGGAACATCTTTTTGTGCATATCCAGCTTGCAGACGATGGCACCTACACACTCCTCACCTACCATGGCCTTAAAGACAAACATACATGTATGCATTCTCAGTTTGTGATCTACAGTGCTACCAAAAGTAGTAAACCAGTTCATTTTAAGTGAAACAGCCACACACAACATTTGCATAAAGCGATTAAAAAAATAATAGTTACTAAATACATTTTAAAAATGTCTCCAAAAGTATAAATAAAGTTAAGGGACTCTCATTTCTTTATTATATTTAAATAAAGTTACAAGTCAATTAACATCCAATGAATTGTCCTGGAGAAAACCACATTATTAATCCATAAAGTCTACAGGCAAAAAACACATGTGATAGGAAAGAAGGGGGAGGAAATAAAAATATCAAGTTAAGGCATAAATCATCCTTTCACATGGGTTGCTGCAGAGGAAGAAAAGTCCATTCCTAAATTTTCATCTATAAGGCTTGTGGGTAGATAAAATGCTTAATTTTTGTCTGGTTTTAATGTCAAGGCCACAAAGGATCATAGAAAGATGTTGCTGCATTTAATCTTCAGAAACTGTCATTTTCAGTCATATGACTCCCAAAGAACAAACAAAAAAAGCACTGTTAATGTCACACATTTTAACTGTTCAGAGATGTCCTTCTTTAAGAGCTATGTACTGACATTAATCCCAGTAGTACTGTTACAAAAACCACGGTCAAAGAAATTCTGAAACATTGAGGAAAACTAAATATATATCAAACCACTTGCACAACCACTGTGTTCACCAAGCTTTTACTATGAAATATATTAGAGAAAAAGCGTATTAAAAACTGAGTAATACGTTAACTGAAGGGTTAGGCAGAATCAGATTAATGACATTATAACCTGCAGCACTACAACGGAATGATGCTGCAGAGTAGGACAGCATCCAAAGGGAGAATGAATTACTATTAGCTCAGGAAAGATTGACAAGAGATAAAAAGTAAACTCATAATTGTAAGTATAGGTGCATAAATGGATCCACATATTTTGATAGACCTCTATCTGCAGGGGGGAACTATCCTTGGGCTCAAGTGTGGCAACTAAACCAGAGCTACAGCATATGATTGGCACAAGCATGTGCTAGCACAGGCACTTCTGAATAATCCAAATTTGCAACAGTAACACACATCAAATGGAAAGGACCTGCCAGAGCCTGCACTGCCAGACCTTAGTGCAGCCCACCTGTGAACCCAGCACTTGCTTCTCCAGAATCTATGGTTTATAGTCCACAAACCTCCAGCCACCTGAACCTTTTTGTACACAGCTTGAAGATTCATTCATGCAGATTATACTGTGGATACACAGTTTTTTCATTCCAAGAAGAATAATGTCTCCTGGCATCTCTACCTGGATGGTGGGTTATTAACCAGGTTAGCTGCCAGCCAGAAGCTGTACCAAAAGTGAAATGAAGCAGCCCCAAACATACGGGCTACAGTTCCGAAGCTATGACACAGCATGATTCTAACAGCACTTCCAATATAGTTTAAGCTCATCAGTCAAATATAATTATTGCTAAGTTTTTATTTGGCAGGAAACCACATTTTTAGTGGCATGCAAGAACAACCCTGAACAGCCTAAACAAGTATTTTTTTAAAACAATGAACAAAAACTGTAGTGTGATCTAAATAGACTGAAATACAGCCTCTAAACAGTCTTTCATTTATTCTACAACACAGTTTATTCCATAGAAAAGAAAAGCTGTACTTATACTAAAACTGCACAGGTAAAGTGTGAGCTCAAGGCAAGTTCTGTATCTCAGCTCAGACCTGACAAAACCAGTGAGTTAAAGAGTGTCATCAGAAAGACTCTTCATAACATTGCTATAATTATGCAGAGTACGTAGATGTAATCTTAGGCCTCACTAAAAAAAAAAGGCACAGCACAAACTAGCACATTGTAGTTATGCTTTGCCCTGCAGTTAACACATCGTAACAGCCATACGGAATATTTTTAAGGTATATTTTTTTACACATTTCCAGAGTAGTGACATTCTAGACATTGTGTATCTGTGTTCTTTTCTTCTGAAAAGCTGTGTTCATGAATCATGTAATTTAGAAAGCTAGACAGAATTATGTTTAGTGATCAAAGAAGCAAATACCCAATGGTTTTACCACTGTTGCCAGAGAGCTAAGTGAAGCACAACTTTGTTACCAGTTCTTCAAATACTTAAATGTGTTACTCTGTCTTTAGGAAGGTAAGTCTGCCAGTTAATCTAAGTTGTTCCACTTACAGAGAGAGTGTTGAATTTCCACCTCAATTTGAGGAATTGTATTGCCTTTCCTCTTCTTTCTCCATCTCTCCAACCTCATCCAATGCTGGAAATTAAACTAAAATCATCAAATAGTTTGGGTTGGAAGGGACATAAAAGCTCATCTAGTTCCAACCCCCTGCCATGGCCAGGGACACCTTCCACTAGATCAGGTTGCTCAAAGCCCCATCCAGCCTGGCCTTGAACTCTGCCAGGGATGAGGCAGCTACAGCTTCTCTGGGCTCACAGCTTCTCTGTGATGCTTGTAATTTAATTCCCTGGAAAAGGTTAAACTGTGTAAATAAGAACAAAACCAAAAAACCTACAGAAATAGTGAAAGCTGGAATGAAAAAAACCCCAACACCATAATTCCCACACAACACTTTTGTGAAAAGACAATCATGGGCCAAATTTTCGTTTCAGGTATATGACAGTACTTCTAAACATACAAGTTCCTACAAACAGAATTCAGCCCAAGCTACTATTATGTATTATAAACCCCATGGAGTTCTAGAAGATTTACTTCAGTCGTAGGTCATTAGCAGGATTAACATATATGAATTCAAACCCAATATTTACATCAACTTTGTTCTTATGAGTAAATTTAAATACTTAACACAAACTAGATTTTAATATCTTCCTATGGCAACCATTACCAGAAAACTTAGCACAGAAATGTCTGCAAACCAGCAAGAACAGTGCTTTTCACAAAATTAAACAACTGGCATTAATTTAATTAGCAAAGATAGCATTAAGTCTGTCAGCCACAGTCTGAGCATGCATTGAATATCCAGACCCTGTAACATTTGTTCCCATTTGAAGAATATTGAAACAATCAACTTGCTCCTGAAAGGGAAATATTTTGCAATTCAAATGCAGTAGAACCTGCACTACTGCAACACAGCTTCTCTTTCACAGATACACCAAAATCCATCCCAAACTATCACATAAACAGCTCTGTATGAAACCTCTGGCTTACATTTAGTGATCATATTACTGAATGCCATTAGAGGATACATTTAGGCTAATGGTTTTAACCTAAAGTCTGGCACTTCAGTCAGAGCTCTTTTGAATGCTGGGCAAATCACTAAGTTTCTCTGTTTCCACTCTATGAAACTGGACACAAGTAATTCCTTCCCATATTAGGGCACTGCCAGAAAACTACACTAGCTGTTGTTAAGTACTCAATACCCATATGTACTCAATACTCATACTGCAGTGGCTTAAGTCTTCACAAAGCTGCTGACAGTGAGAAGCAGCACAGCAAGCCTGTGTCTGAAACCACAATCACTCTTGAGAGGAAACTGTAATACAGAGAGAGTTTGCAAATTGAGAATGGATGTTACAGAATTTCTTCCTATGTCTGCCATCAGGTTAGGAAGACTTCTCAGTTTCCTAACTTTTCTGGTTCTTTTATGTCCCAAGTTTTCCTCAACTGAAAAACAGGGGCAATCTTAATTTCAACATGAAGTATACTTACACTTGCATAAAATCCAATTAAAAAAAAATAAAAAAGAAAGAAAACAAACATTACTATAAAACAAGATCTTAACTGCAGTCATTTAGGATTATAACACACCTAAAACCACTTATATGGTATTAATATGGCTATTTTAAAACTTGTGAAAGCCTAAATTATAAATGCTGCCACAGCTAGTGGCAAATTTAAGAACCCAGAAGCACAGATTTTTTTCTTAAAAGGTAGTCAAGTGATGCAGCATTGTGAATGACAGGAAAGGTTACAACACTCAGCCAGAACTCTGCTTTTACTATGTCCTGTCTTACCCAACCTTTGGCACAGAACAAGGTTTCCTAAGCTCACCTCTCCCATGCTAAAGTATTTTGAAAACAATTTTCTGAAGCATTTTAGGTATGAGTTTTAAATGGAAGTTTCAGACCTTCAATGCTGACAGGACTAGAAGCCACAAAAGCACTTTTAAAGGAAGCTACAATTTTGAAAAAGTGTTTACAACCCATATGGGGATAAAGATGTAGCGAGGCTTAAAAATGCTTCATGTAAAACAAAAGATCCCCTTTTCCTGGATCATTTTTTGACAGAAGAGTGGTTAGTGTAGAAGAGAAGCTGGGCTGATGGAGCGCCAGAGAATAAGTAAAAGACATTTATAGAGCACCCACACATAACACACAGCACAAACCTGCTTTTCCAAAGACAGGTGAAACCGGAGTTTAAGCAGACAGCTGTAGTTCACGAATAAGGTTTTTACCTTACAACAGCTCAGTCAGTAAAGCTGCAGTGTAAAACATCAGAACTGATCACCAAGTATTCCCAACTTGTTACCCTAAACTCAGGAAGAGAGTTTAGATGAATTTGATGTTAAAACGAACAGGTTTTGAAGATTCCTAGTATCTGCAGGCACTTTTAAAATGAGTATGAACTTCTTTGAGTGTACAGTTAGGAAGCAGTTTGATACAGCAGAATACTGTAGTAACTAAAAAGTAAGGGTTGGCACTGTGCTTTCCCTCCAGTTTCACATTCTCGTACTCTGCACCAACTGTGACATCCTGCTAGAAATTTATTTGGAGCCCTAAATCAGCAAAAAAATGGACCCTAAAACATATACATACACACACTCATAAATAACATGTGTCAGTTGTGGGAGGGCTATGTTAGCTTCCTAAATCAGCAAGCAGCCTTTTCTGTTGGTCTAGCAATAGTGCACCTTGAGAAAGCAAGCCAAAACTCAGCAAGTTTCAAACCCATGAGATAATCATTGCCACGAATAATGTTCATAATGCCCCCAGAAAACAGTTTTGCATTGTCAGGTAGCCAAAATGCTAGATAGGAAATTATGGTGTTTAAGAGGCTTAGTGAATAAATGTCAGCAAGGAACAACTGGTGATCATTTACAGAAATTACACATCCCATCTTCAATTTCCCCTCACATGCTGAGAAGGTGAAAGGAACCCATGACAGTGCAGTGAAGAGATGGGAGCATACACTGGAGGATTTTAAAAATGGTGATGGTGAAATTCAGTAAAGGAATTAGTTGAATCCCTAAAGATGTATTTTTCAAAAGCGATCGAATTGCAGTGTAACCCCTCTCCCAAAAAGCAATCAAAACCTAGAACCAGAAGGGTTTGAGGACACAAGGCGTTAAAGAAAAATGATTCTGTGAGACCAGGCACTATGCTTCTGCTCAGTATCCTGACACTGCTCTTGCTAATTGGAATACGCAGTCCCTGATGGAAGATAAATATTTTAAAGAGACTTATTAAACAGTAGTAGTTCAGGAATCCATTAGCAGCAGGAACTATTAAATTTTATAGAATAGAAAGTCGTCAAGACAATCTCCAAAAAAAAAAAAACAACCAAACCTTAAAAATACCAAAACCAGTCACAAANTTCAGGAATCCATTAGCAGCAGAAACTATTAAATTTTAAAGAATAGAAAGTCGTCAAGAAAATCCCCAAAAAAAAAAAAAACAACCAAACCTTAAAAATACCAAAACCAGTCACAAAAGTCTATCAAATTTGACTCAACATACAGCAAGACCTTCAAATTATTAAGTAATAACAATCGGCTAGCTTTAGTCATTCATAGCCACATATTCTTCTCTACAGTATGTACTGTACCTTGTTCCACCCTTAAAAAAAAAAAAAAAAGGGAAAAAAAAAAAAGTTCAAAAACAAAATAACTAATAAAAAATATTAAAAAAAAAAAAAAAGGGAAAAAAAAAAAAGTTCAAAAACAAAATAACTAATAAAAAATATTAAAAAAAAAAAAAAAGGGAAAAAAAAAAAAGTTCAAAAACAAAATAACTAATAAAAAATATTAAAAAAAAAAAAAAAGGCAAATACACAGAGATAAAGTACAGCTTTGCTGATTCAAAGTTATCAAAAAAAGAAAAAAAAAAAAAAAAAAAAAACAACAAACAAAAACCCCAAACCAAACTAAGAGAAGCTGTCAGTACAAAATAAGCTTAAAGATAACTTTTTTCCTTGAGTGACATCTTATTCTTTGAATGCACTTCTGATATATTGCTCTGTCAAAATAACCTGACATTGAAGTTTCCTTACAAAATTCTTAAGTTACTCCCTGACCAAAACCCCCTAAAGATTTAATACTAAACAAATGCATTGTGATCTAAATGTATCCAACATTACCTTGACTTTACCAGCAACACACTTGATGAAGAAAGTATGAACATTTGTTGCTCAAAAGCATTTAATTTCAATAGAGGTAAATCAGTCACACATAGCTCTGTGCTTAAAAATTACCATTCTGCTCTAATTGGCATCCTTATAATGGCAAACATGACTTTGCATCAATGTTTGCAAATACTTTTGTAGTCCTATTTTGTTCCAGAAGGTAATACTTTGCTCAACTCAGTATAATCCTACTGTATTCCCTCTTCAGGATTTTAAGAGGCGCAGTTCTGAAAATACTCCCATTAATCATAGAAATCCCGCTATAAATTATACCAAACCCTAAACCAAGAACATTCAGGAAGTTTAAGGCCAGATGGATTTCATTAGCCTCACCTTCTGCATTCATATCCCATTAAAATTTCACAGAGATACTCCTGAATTGAAGGGTATCTTGGTTCTGGCTAAATCATACCTTTAATTAAGACGTCCAGCCTTGATTAAAACATCAAGAGAAAAGAATTCATTATTTACCATAGCAAGTAAGTGTCACACACTCCCATAAATGATCTGTTTTGCAGACCTACATTTTTCTATGAATAAATCAAACACTGAATATATCAAACACAGCTAAGCTCCCACTGTGCATGTGTACTCCTCAGGTCAGTTCACACTCAGTTTTATATACCTCTGGATGGATTATCATCCTTACAGCAAGCTTTTGAACTGAGACACGAGATCTTCCATGAGATTTGTTAAATATTTAGGAAGACAGGGTGACAGCCAGATGTCCTTACAATAGTGCAATAGGAATAATATAAAACTAAATACACTGTTAGTACAGCATGACAATCTAAGCAGCACAAGAATTTCTGAATGCTACATACACTATCACACTTGTAAGAAGCAATACAGTTGTACTTGTCTCCTTACAAAGTAAGCTCACAGATCAAAAAGTCTACAAAACCTTTCACAATGTCTCTCCATGTTTTACTGAGCATCTGTGTTAGCCATACTCAAGTTTGTTTTAGAACCACTGTGCAAGATTTACTAGGCACTATAAAAGACACTAGTAGACCAAGTAATTTCTTTTTAAAATGCACACTTCGGAACTGAGACAGAATGATAAAATGAGATACCAAAGGTCACAAAAGTCAATATCAAAACCAAGACTAGAAGCCTTCAATTCCTGGATCCTAGCCCTGCGTTCAAATCCTTTCCCCACCACCTAATACATATATTAACAACTTAGGAGCTTAGGTGCATGCTTTACTTGTGTGTGCACAAGTCACAAAGGAACTTCAGTAGCTCAAAAAAACCTTGGCCATATCCACGGAAAGATTATTAGAAGCATTTCCACAAATGTCAACTTTTCAATCCTCTCCCACCCAGCCCCAAACCACTCCCAATTCCTTCCCTCCTTTCCCCCTCTGGCACTTACCAAAAAGCAAAGTTGTGGCCAGTTGTGGATAAAATACCTATATGTGTAAATGGAGTACGGTTCAGACAGATCTTTGGTGATCAGTCTCATGATATCGGGCATCTGCAGCTCTGACTCATATTGGACGTATCGTATCGTTATGTCCTCCTCGGGCTGAGAGTCCGTTCCCGAGCCTTCCAAACTACAAGCTGCTGCTAAGGACCCGGAGAGTAGCAGCAGGGACTCCTCCTGCTCCCCTCCTTTATTCCCCTCCTCCTGCTCTTCCTCCCCCAGGCCAGTCCCTTCTGCCAGTCCACTGTCAGCTGCAGTCTTAGCAGCAGTCGTAGTTGTGGCAGCAGGCTGGCTACTGTCCTCTCTTGCTGCTGCTGCTGGAGGAGAAGGAGGAGGAGAGGGTGCAGTCCTTCCCTGAGGAGGGAGGTGGTTGGTAAGGGAAGATGAGCACGGTGCTGTGGTCGGGGGTGATGATTGCTGCTGCTGTCCAGAGCCCATTGTTTTGCTGGCTCGCTTGTTCTCCAGCCCCTCGGGAGCTACCCCTGCCTCCGAGCTGAGGATCTTGCCCTTGAGGGAAGCCCGCAGATGCCGCAGCTCGGGGCTGATGAGGCCGTTGAGCTGGTGGTTGTGGTGCGGAGGATGATGATGGTGGTGGCGGTGCTGCTGCCCCCCCTTGCCTCCGTCGCTGCTGCCTCCTCCTCCCCCTCGCTTCTGCTCCAGTCCGCCCGCGGGTCCCTCCTCTTCCTCCTCCTCTTCGGCCTCCTCGTCCTGAGCCCCGGTACAGGCGGCGGCGGCAGCAGAAAAGGTGTAAGAGGAGGAGGAAGCAGTCCCCCCTCCTCCTCCTCCTCCGGGGAAGGGGGAGAGCGTGTCCCCCTGCGGGGAGAGTACGCTGCTAGGCCCCGGCGGTACCTCGGCCATATCCTACGGGAGAGACCGACACAAACTCACCGAGGAGGAGGGCGTCAGACGAGACGGGAGCGAGAAGAGAAAGCGGCGCCCTCACGGGCCACGGTCAAGACAGGGGTTGGGGGGGGTTGGGGGGGGGGCGCGCGAACAAAGGCAGAAACGGTGCCCGGGCCCCGCCTCGCCGCCGCCTCTTTCTGCTGCCCCGCTCCCCCCGCCACCGCTGCAGAGGCCTTCAGTCCCTCATGAGACCCTGGTGCCCACCCGCCGCCCCGCGACCTCCCGACCTGCCGCCACGGCCACTCACCCCCGCGTCTCCTCAGCGCCGCGGCTCCCACTCTCCGCTCATCCAGAGGCCGCCAAGCGCGGCCGCCGCTGCCGTAACACGCGGCCAAGTTTCCTGTCAGCTGTTGCGACACTTCCTCCCTTGGCGGCGAGGCCTAGCGACGACGGGGCGGCCGCGCGGAGGACGCGGGCGGGCTATGGGGGTGGCAGCGCTACCCCGCAGCGTGCGGCCGCCCCGACCTGGGCTGCTCGGCGGCATACCGCGGCTGCGGCGGCTGCGGGGCTCGCGGCCTGCCCGGGGGAGGCCGGCACTGGGGTCAGCCTTGGGCCTTGGGTTCCGCCGGGCCTAGGCCGCAGCCGCTGTGCTGCCACTGTGCTGCCACAGCGTGTGCGCCCCGGAGCTGGTGGACGCAGGTTTCACCAGCTGAATGTATGCATACGACGGCAGCGGCACCGTTGCCCTCGAACGCCTCCCTTTGCTGCCTCTCCTGCCCTCACTCGCACCCCGGCAGACTGCTCCCATCGGTGTTTGCGCTTTGATTAGCCCGTACCCAGCTGGAAGAGGTGCTGCCCACAAGGACAATGCCAGCAGTGTTCTAGTGATACTTGCAGGACAGAAAGGCGCAGCAGTTGCTGCTCTTGCTTTCCACAGCGATGTGACTCGTGGTTCCTCATCTGAATAGGCAAAGGCAGGCCTTAGACTGTGTTGTGCAACAGATAACAGCAGAAACTTGGCATGGCTGAAAGAAGTAAGTCCAAAGGAATCTCTGCTGTTGTGCATTAAATAATCTCTGTTCTAAAAACACACTAGTAGATACCTCCACAATAATCACAGGATGGTTTGGGTTGGACAGGACATTAAGATCATCCAGTTCTAACCCACCTGCCGTGGGCGGGAATGCCTCACACTAGACCACGTTGCCCAAGGCTCTGTTCACCCTCACCCTGAACACTGCCAGGGATGGAACATTTACCACTTTTTAGGGCAACCTGTTCCAGTGCCTCACCACCCCAAAGCAAAGAACTTCTTCCTTATATCTAACCTGAACTTGTTTCAGTTTGAAGGCATTACCCTTTTTCCTATTGCTATAGTCCCTGATGAAGAGTCCCTCTATTGCATCCTTGCAGGCCTCTTTCAAATACTGGAAGGCTGCTATGAGGTCTTCATGCAGCCTTCTCTTTAGGCTGAACAGCCACAACTATTAAGAGACATGCATGGTCCCTCAAAATGCAGCATAGTGGGTTTTTTGTTTTCTCACATGAAAGCTTTGCAGGGCTGTTGAAAGACTTGCTCATTTTTATTTGGTACAGTTACTTTTCAAGTAAGTGACAGGTCTGGAATGAAAAGGAAAGTAAGCAACTATTCTACATGTCCTAATAGGACTCTTTAATTAGGAAGGAAATAGACTCTGTGGTTACTGTCTTCCACTTATGAATTGCTGACTTCTGAAGTACAGTAGAAAAAGAGTAAAATACCTGTTTGAAAGTGAGTAAATCACAAGGTTTTTAGTCAAAGTAATTAATGATGGAAATACTTACATTTTGAGAGTTAAATGGGTCTCAGTCCTTTTAGATACATTTCTTCTCTTCCAAAGCTCCATTCAACAAGATTAATGCATATCACCTCTATTCATGCTAGCTTTATGTGTCCTGCAGTTGCTCTGCAGATCTGTTTTTAGATGAGTCTATCTGCTCTACGAAGTTGTTCCCATACATAATTTTGTTCAAGGCTTTAATGGGCTTTTGTGTTTTTTTCAGGCACCCAAGGATGCCTGTGGGCCTTATCGGGACTGTTTTGGCACACTGGCAGTGCTGTTAAGTTCACTGCCCTTGGGTAGTTTAAACAGAAAGAACAAACGAATGTCTCTCAGTGCAGGAACGGCTGAAATTCTGCTCTCATTTGCTGTGTTGCAAAAGTGTGATTGAGAGTGTCTGAGCCGTATGTTAGCGTGATATCTGTGTTAAGAAGATGATCCAGTGCCAGCAAACATTAGAGAGGGTGAAGATGATCTAACTTATCATGAAAGTACTGTGTTACCTACAATAAGGTGGCAGGTACATTGAAAAAAAGCCTCTCTTGCATGCTGTCTAACACACTAGTAACATTTTGTGCTCCACTTCCAGTACCTGTTGAACCACTTCCAAACTGAAAACTTCCTAGTTCTGATGTTGATTTTAACAGTTCACTGCCCATAGCTAGAGTCTGTTTAACCAAAGGTAGATGTGGGTATGACAGACACCTCTGAGCTGGTGCCTTTGATTCCCCTTGATGTTAAGGGGGAGGAAAAGACACTTCTGTATTGGGATTCAGCTCATCCTAAAGTGGATTTCTAAAGCAAGTCAGGTGAATTGTGCTTTGGGGGTGTCATCATCCCATTAAATGAAGGGACTTCAGTATAATTACTTTTGTTTCAGATACCCCCACCATCACACTGAAGTAGGTGGAAGGTGTCCTACGGCCACTATGCCTCTTAGCTGTCTTATGTCTTGTCTTTATTATAACAACAGCTGCTTTTTAAACAGATGTTCTGAATCAGAACTGGCACTTTTTTAAAAAAATAAAAAATACAGCTTTGGGTAATTTTATTCCTTAGATTCCTTAGAGCTGCACTTAATCTGGGCAATAAACTGTAGCAGCAGGTCAAAGCTTAAGAAAAGAGGGGGAAGTATTTTGACATGAGTGTTTGACATGGAGCTAGAGTTTCTTCAACTAAAACATTCTCCATTGTTCTTCACTAATCAACAATGATTCTTTTTAAAAGTTAACCAGCATGTAACAGTAACTATGTTTCTTAAACTCTTGAGTTCAGCAGCAAAGTAACAATAAAACTTTTTCATTTCCACTTGTCCAAGTCAAAAGTAAGTTAGGGTTTGTTTTTTTTTTTTAATCTGATTTTTCAAGTAGACAAATAAAAGTTTTTCATAGGCCTTTTCAGTGTTATTGTCCTGAAGACATCTTCCTTCCTAGGGGTTTGCCCATTTGGGCTCAGGGACAGTTTTAAGATAGCGCAGTCAATGGCTGACCAGCATGACTGTGCCTGCTTCTTGCAACATTGCCATGGACTTGCCTAGTGATCTGGACTCTCAGCTGAACCTGGTCGCTGTCACAAAAGCATCTCTGTCAGGTACTGATGGCTGTGCCTTTGACAGTGAGGCTACCCTGCTGCTCTCACCTTTTCCACCCAGTACGCCTTGCTGCCACTGTTACATTAGCCCCTGGCTAGCCTTACCTTCTGGACTAGCATCCAACTTTGCTGTTTTTTGACAGCTGAGTGTAAGAGAATGCCTGCACCTCATGATGGATATAAGGGATCTTTGTGCTGATTTCCGTGTCTTCTTAGTGATGCTTGAAGAGTAGAGGGAGAGTATGAACAAGTGCCTGGCATGTGGAAATTTGTGAACCCAGCTCAGGCAAGGCTACTGCCAAACATCCAAAGTTTTAGCACTTTGAGTGCTGTACTTATGCACCTGTACTGGGTCAGGAGCTGAACTGATGTCTCCCCAGGTGTGCATCAGCTGCTCTAGCTGAGCTGTGATCTCTCCAGAGCCCAGCCATGAACTGTGTGGGCAAAGATGCTGTCATTCAAATAAAGCAGCTTGGCTTTGGTCTTCTGCAGCTCAAATAAATGCAAGATGATAGAAAAGATGTACATGAAAGTCTGAAATTTCTGCACTGAACTCTGCATTTAGAGAGGAAGTGCAATATGTGCCGGCAGAGGTGGAAACACCAGATCTGTTCAAGTTCCTGAAACAGCAAATATAGAATCATCCAAGAATTATACAAGGTTATAGGCACAGGAAAAGAGGGATTTAATAAAACCAAAATGTATGTGTGTCTATCGAATATCACTGAGTAAACTGTCTGTTTAATAGTAGGATTCGTGCTCAGAGGGAATCTTCCATGTGAAATGGTCAGTTTGGGAAAAATGCGATTAAGAAAGTGTTGTAACAAGAGAAATCACAAGGGGGTAGTGTTGTACAGCACTCCAGCGTCTCTGCAGTTCCCTGAGGAATGACTCTGTGTCACAAACCAAGTTTATTTTACGAGAGGAAATTACAGAAGTCACTGCATCTCTTCTGACAGCAGTCCCTGGGAGGATAACATTTTTCTCAGTGTGAGACAAGGACTTGTAGTGTCACGATCAATACAGCAGCAGAATTGCCATCTCCACCTTTGTAGCTACTTTGAAACCAAGTGTGAAATGACAAGTACAGAGGTTTATCAGGTTAAAATAAAACAAAACAAAATCCAGATACCTGTAAGGGATCAGTCAATCAGGACAATATTTATTTAGTTTCTTGGTCTTAACTTTTTTCCTTCCCTTCCCTTCTTTTCCCTCTCTTCCCCTTCCCTTTTCCCTTCCCTTCCCTTTTCCTCTTTTTCTTTTCCTTTTTCCTTTTCCTTCTTTTTTTTTTTTTTTTCTTTTTCTCCTAATACAGGTGAAATCATGTATGTCTGATGTCTAACTGGGAACTTCTGTTTCCTGTGCTACTGTCAATGGCAGGAAGAAATCATGATTCAGCAGAAAGAGTAAAAGGTGTTAATGCTCCTTCTAATACAGAGTTTTTCTGGAAGAGTTTCTTTCTGTCTTTGCTACTCTGCCAAGATTCTTCTCACTTCTCTCAATCTTATGAGGACCAGCAGCCTTCCCTAGTATTGGAAGAAACAATGGCAAGAGCAGTGGGAATCTCCCCTGCCTTTCTGTTGAACCTGCGCTTGATGTGTGCTTAGAAACCCATTGAACGTGTACTTAAGGGCAAAGATGTTTATTTGGAGATGGTTTTATAGGAGAGCATTGATTCCACTATGCCTGGCATCTGGCCTATGAGGCTAATGGGGAATTATTAATTTAAAATTATGTGCTGCACTGCAAATAGCTGGAGACAGCTCTTTTCTTCCCAACCCTTTATCAAAAAGCGGCAGAGAGGGAAAGGTTCAGGGGGTAGCTACAAACATGATCTATGGGAAAGCAGCTCAATGTATAGCTGTAAAGCTCAAGTCAGTACCTAAGATCTCAGCTGAAAACAGTCCTTGGCACAGAAAGGAAAGTTCTGTGAGAATTACACATGGTTGGCTTTCTCATCCAGCCAATTGCTCCTTCCAACATTGTTTGGTGTTCTCCATATTGCACAAGGAGGTATTTTCACTTGAGCAAGTCAGTATGTTGATCTTTCATGAACTGGTCACCCACACACTCTGACCTTTGACAAACTCAGTAATAATATACCTAAAGCTATTTAAAATATCAGTCAGCATATCTGGTCATTAAAGCATGATGAACTTTTAAAAGGTCCTCTGCTACTTCCTGGTTTTCTTCTGCCGATGGATTGCCTATGGGATGAAATATTTGGTGCAGTAAGTACCTTTAATAACTGTGGAGGATGTAGAAGGTGGAGATGGAAACTTGTTGAAGAAGTGGAAGGTTGGAGGGAGGAGTTAGGGAATTACAAACACATCAGCTTATCTTCAATTTCCTGAAAAAACCTGGAACAGATACTCAAATAATTTGTAAGCTTTTGAGAGAAAACAAGGAGATTAGTGACAGACAATGTGGATTTGTGAAGGACAAATCATGTCAAACCAATCTCATTTGCTTACATGGCATGGAAAGAATCTTTGAGACAGAGGAGAATCAGTGCAAGTTGTAAGTCTGGACATTAGTTAGACTTTTGATGGGACATTGTCATAAGAAAGGCTAGGAAATGTGGTATATATGAAATTATGAAGGGTTGAGTGTTTCAGAGAATAATTCTCAGTTGTTCACCAGTGAAGTGTAAGAGGCATTCTGTGAGATCTGCTGTATTATTCAATGTTTTCAGTGGACTAGAAAGAATTTTTTTTTTTTTTTTTTTCAATATTTGGAGTCAAAAGCCATGCAAGGATGAGCTGCAAAGACAGGGCCAGAGTTGCAAAGGGTCATGAAAAATACAGAAATACACTTTGCTACAGATGAGAACATGATGCTAGGCTTAGGAAGGAGCAAACAGCTACACAAATACAGACTGTAGAAGAACTGGGGAACAGCTGGAGCTCTTTGGAAAAGAGCACGAAGAGCAGCCTTTTCTCTCCTCTTAGCTGTCAGGAAGCACCAGCTAGAGCCCAGCTTTGGGCTTTTCTCCAACAATGGGGGCTAATTCAGAAGCATGTAGAAGAGCACATAACGAGTGGAGGGCTTGAAACAGGATCTGTGATGGAAAAGTGAGCATGCTGGGGTTTCTTCAGCTTATGAAAGAACCAGCTAACATTGGACAGAATCACCTTTCCTTCAGCTACATGGTGGACATGAAGTACTGAATGAAAGAATTCTGAAAACTGTTAACTGTGCAGATAACAAAATCTTTCAGTGGGCTCCTAGAGAGGGTTATCATGGAAGGCTTTTAAGAACAAAAATGTACAGCTGATCCTGCCTTGAGGTCTTTTCATACTGTGCTTTAATTAAAATTCCAGCAATATAATAACCTTTTATTGTCAAAAGTGAATTTTACATCACTGTCACATGTATCTAATGGGAAGCTAACACCATATCACTCATTATATTAACTTCACTGGCAGGTTGCTGGGAACTGAACTGTCAAAGTATTTTGTGACTGCTAATTATATTAAAGTTACATTACAATGAGTATTAAAAAAATGATTCATTGTAAAGTGGCATATGAAACTGTTGCTTTCTTCTCTTATATGACACTATACGGGCAAATTTACCCTTCAACAGGACTCCCTCAGGGGGCAGAGAGGGTGAATAGCTGGGATGGGAAATGAAACACCCGCTTATTCCACACCAAATTGCAGCAATGCTGATCTTGTCACTCTCTCTTCATCATGGTGTACATATTTCAGATAACTAGAAACAGAAACTCCAAAGTGCTGCAGGGAATTAGGCAGCTTAAAAATCATCCTTCTTAAAATTTATTACTGTACATGCATAAAGCCATTTTTATTCGCTTCAGACCAGTACATGCAGTACTTGTATTTGATTTGCAACTATTCATGACCTTAAGCTTAGATGTGGGTTTAAGTATATTGCTGGCTGGGATCTCATAGTTTTGCCTTGATTATTCTCCCATTCACAATAAATGAAATCCTGATGCTACTGAACAATAACTCAGCTCTGATTTCCCCAGGGCAAGAATTCAACTCATACTGCCTATTCTACACTGAGGCTTAGTTGGCTCATGCAGGGCCAGAGATAGGCAGTGGTATTTTGCTTTTAGTGAGGAAATACAAGTTTCCACATTCCTTTCTGAGGCAAAAAAGTGCTGCCTGCAGTGCTCAGAATAGTTCAAGGAAAATTTTTAATGCTTTCAAAAATATCCTTCAAGTGAAGCATGGCGGTATCTCCTGTACCACCTGCTACTGATACTCAGGAAATCAGGAACAGCTGGAGGAAGATGGCTGGAGTGGAAGTTGCCTGTGAATTTCACTTCTACACTTGTTTTGATGATCAGCAGAACCAAAATTCAGATTTAGCCAAATGTTTAACCTCTTTTTGCTGTATATTTTCCCTGAAAGGAAAATGACAGGACCCTTGATGCTCTAAATGCTTTTAGTCTTTCACTGATGCCCTTCCACAACTCTGGACAAAACATTTACAATTCCAGTCTTGATTTCAAAGTTATGCATTGGGAAAAAAAACAAACAAACAAAAACCCACAAAAACCAAAAACTCAACAGCTACAGCCTTTGCAACAAACAGAGAACATTTAATGGTAAATCTATCAACATGGCAGTGAACCTGTACAGAGGTAACCTTTTTCTCCTCTACATGACAGCTTGTTTTAATCTCTTTGCTGCTTTTCTTTCTCTCCTCCTTTAAAATGGGCATAGTAGATTCTGCATTATTACAGTATTTTGAACATAGAATCTATGTTATCTAAGGACTGAATAAGCCTGCTAGCCAAAACCAAAGCCAAAGCATTTCAGGGGCAGACCCTAAAAATGTGAGGAAGACAAACAAATGCTAATAAACTATATACTCCTGTGTTTGCACAGAAACCCTCCACATACTGCTTTCTACTACAGTGCACATTGCACCCTGTAATTCAGCAGAAGACTAAGTAGCCAGAAGTTTGATGAGGTGTTTTACAAGAAAGCTCCAGGATAGAAGATGTTTTGTTGATCTTTAGCTTCCTGGGTAACCTCTGGATGCCAGCTTTGTTTTCTGCATTCATGGAGTAACCAGCTAGCACAACACTTCTCCCCAAGACATAAGAACTATGGAAGACATGCTTGGTGAAGCTGAAGGGCAGCTGAACAGCAATGAACCTGAACTTTGTGTGTTGTGTTGGCTCAGGAGGGAGGAGGTGTGGTTGAGGGCATGGTTGGATGGAGAGCAGCTGTTTGTTAGAGGTCACACTCACCGTATAAGCTGTGTACAAGTTTGTCATGATGCTTCATCAAGAACAAGGTTTCCAGAAATGCCATGCAAACCTCAAAATCCAAGTGACCAAAAATTCTGCATGGAAAAATGTAGAAATGGTTAGAAGACAGCCTTATTCAATCACTCCAAAACCTTTTATGTAATCACAACTGGCAATACAGATCTGGATCTGATTTGATCTATGCATCATTTTCACACTTTCATGTGATGGCTATTCTGCTCTGTGGATATGCATAATGATTAATAGTGCCTCTTGCTCCTTGTCTTAGCAGGAAGTCAACAAGGGATAATTTAATCTGCAATATAACCCACTTACTGGGAAGCCCATTATCAAAGACTCTTTAGATCCACTAGGAGAGCACAGGGATGAGCTTTTTAGATGGCGATGAGGTGGCAGAATGGTGTGACTGCTTGAGCCTGTGTGATTCAGTAGTCACTGTGGGTTGACTGGAGGGAGGGTTCAGGCTGATATCCTGGGAACAGCAGTGAAATCCCTGTCTCCCTCTGCTTCATTGTTTAGCAATGTGGAGGGTTATGGGTGGATATTTATAGTGGCCCTTTCTGTCAAGGCTGGAAGACAGGGCTTCCCACAAACAAATCCTCATCAGGGTTTATCCTGTGGGATGTGCCAAAAGTGGAATTTTCAGGAGCTATCCTCCTGAAGGCTTCAGGGCATGTTCTGTGTCCACTGTAAGTATAAAACTTGGATATGACACAAGAGAGGTTTTACCTGTGCTGATGGGATAACCCTCTTACAATACAAGGTAGCAGTTGGTGTGACTTAGGCTGTGTGTTGACCATTATTTGACACAGAGATACATGAGTGTATTTTGAAGTGAGATCAGGAATTGCAATTTCCTGATGCATGGGGGGGGGGGTGGGTGGTGACCAAATGTCTGTATCAGAGCTGGCCAGGCACTTCAGTGCTGTGAATGAGTGTTGGGTGCTGGAGGCTGTGGGCCCAGCTAGGCAGAAGCTCTCAAATCCTCTGGCTGCAGGCTCAGAGCGCATCCAAGGTCACCCCAGTCACGGAGCTGTAGGATCCTTGATTATTGCCTAATTTGAGCCTAGGGAATCTGTCATAACGAGTGGATGGTTGAATGAATCATTCCTCGCTTTCTCTTCCCCAACACAGCAATTCACCCACATTTGTTCATTACTCAGACTTGTTTACCAAATAATGTATGCACATAATTTTGGGTTGGTAATTCATTCATGTGCAGCCTGGGTGAGTATTTAGCAATTGAAATGAGAAAGACAAGATGTTTTGTTTGGGTTCACAAGTTTTTGTTTCTTGATTAAACTCTCAAAATTGTGTTGTGGGGGTGAATGCTTCATGTCAATGAATTCAAAATGTAGTTTCTGCATTTTTATTCTAATACACGCTTATATTCATGATGTCTTCATTTGCTAGTAAACATATTTATTGTAAAGTCTGTGAAAAGAAAACACAAAAGGAGTCTAAATCAAACTAATCATTTAAAACAATAAAGCATATGAAAAGCCAACCTGCTGTATGATCTTTTAATTCTGCACAAAAGCAAAAGGGCTGTGCTGAAATCTGGCCAAAAAAATAAAGTGATAAAATGAGTACTGGATGTTTTCCAGCATCCTCTGAAACATTCATGGTTGAAAATGTCAAACTTCCTGAATTTGAGACTTATAAAGAGAAAAAATAAGCACCAGAAATGTAACTAAAAAAATCTCATGAACACAGTGATGCTTAGCAGAGGAATCGAAAGTGGTAAATGTGACACCAGATTTTAACATTGTTAATTCATGGTGTAAATGCACGACTCACTCCATCTTAAGTATCTCAATTCTGGTTCTTTGATGAATATAGACAAGGTAGATTTGTATATATATATATGTACATATATATATATGTTTAGGGGGATAGTAGAAGGCTGTAGACAAAGTGGAACTGTGAATGACAATGGTTTATGTGGGTTCAAGAGGCCAGAGAAAAGCATCGACTGAGTGTTTCTAACTATCTCTGAGAGTCTTTGGCTCAGGAAGTTCCCAAGAGTCAAGCTATTGGAGACTTAGATAGTACCAGAGGAAACATCACTTAATGCTCACCCTGTTGCTGTACTTTTCCTAGATGTTGATTTTGACCACTGCTGGAGACAAGATAAAACTAAAGTGTGATTTGAATCAGTCTGATTCAGTGTGGTCATGATTCTGGATGATGTAAGGGGTGTCCTGGAAAGCACAGACTAGCAGGTCTTCTTTCTGCAGCAGGCAAATTGGCAAGACTTATCATCTAATATTATTTTAGGATACTTGGAAATATTGGAGTCTGGGGAAGACCAGTCACCACAGAAAGCTTTTTAGCAGGTTTATTGCAGTAATTTTTTTTAAGAAATGCCATTTTCAAAGGGTAAGAGGGAAGCCCTGTCAAGAATTATTACCAGATGAGAAGAGGAAAGGTAATAGAGATAATGACCATTTTTCACCACAGATAGGTTATCAAGCAGGGTCCTCTAAAGGTCTAGATGGACTATTAATGAGCTGGCCAGAAAAAATTGGGATTTCTGAGGTGCCCCATCTTGCTGGTAGTACACAATTATGTGCGATAGTCAAAGCTAAAGATTTGTGTCAAAGGAAGAGAGTAGATACCAATACCTAGTGACTGTAGAGTGAACTCCAGGAAAATTCTGTGTTGATAAGTACCAAATAATAAGCCTGGAAAAAATTAATTAATTATGTATATGCAATGATAGACGTTAATGGCTATTACCTGCTGAGAAAAGAAATCTGGGTGTCAGTATTGATAATTTTATGGAAACAAGAATTCAGTTCCCAGCAAAACTTAGTAAAGTAAGTAATGCACTAGGCAGAGAAAGAGAAGGCAGAATCTGTGTCCTAACAGAGACTGGAGCTGGGGAGCCTGGTCAGAATATGCTACCCAAATATGCTGCCCCCCAATGCACAGGGAGAAAACATTTCAGTGCATGCACGGAGGCTGTCAGCCACCTCCCCTCATGAAATGCCAGCAGAAACAACTCTCTCAAGCTAATGCGACAAAAAGCTGTTCAAAATCAGCTTATGTGAGAAGCCAAATAGATGAAGAGCCAGGAAACCACTGCTGATGAAATAGCCAGGTACCTTCCAAAACATTCTCTGCTCTTACATTTTCATAGCATGTATATTATGTTCAGACTTCCCACTTATATAAAGTAAGAAAAGGTGATGTCAAGAGAAATGAACAGAGAGGGCAGGACACCAGTCCCATTTTGGAAAGACAGTGGACCAGGAAGTGCTCTGGCCTTCAGAGGTGCAATATGTCTTTTTGCTCATGGTAGACCATGAGCAGTTTTTAAATCAAATGTTTCATGTTGGCTGTTTTATTTTGCCTGGATCCCATGCAGAAATGACTGAGAAATGGCTGTTTCCAAGTAGGTTGGTGCAGATGGCAACTGCCGCAGAGTTTGGTCTTCATTTGCAAATGGAAAATGACAGGGATCTACTGCCAACCCAAATCCATCTTCCTCATCATTTTTGCTTTGAGGGAGGTCAGCTTTGCACCAATGCCAAGGTTTGGCAGCTTATCTTAATTCCTACAGTGGCTTCCAAACAACTCCATCCAAATACCTATGGATGTGTGAGTGTTCAGCTCCAAAGCAGACCTCAGATCCTCAGTGTGAGCCCACCATATGGGTGCTGGGAGAATTCAACACTGTGGAGGTCAGCAATCACTTTTATCAGTCTGGTAGGTATGTCACCGTGAATTTAAAGGCACAGAGCTTTACTCCTAAGTCCCTGCAGACAAGCACTTTTTGCCTATGTGTTGCGCCTTGCAGCTGGTATTGGCTGCAGAAGGCTGCCCATCTGTGCAGAAAATGAAGCCATTGCAGCACTGACTCACTGCTCCACCACCTCCCACTTCTGGCAATAATCAGCTCAAGCTGATTCAGAGGACACTGGAAAGAAGAGCGCTTGCAGTAAGGTACTGGGGTTGATGCTCAAATGATCTGAGATCAAGCCATGCTCAGAGCAGTCATTCCCAGATGAGTGAGTGATATATGGATACGAACAGTCCTGCATGAAAAACAGGTCTCAAAGAGCAGGATTGAATTTCCAAACCAGTTTGGTGTCCCCTAAAATAATCCCCCAGGTGGTACCTTATCCCAAAGTGTCATAGAAACATATATCATACCCAGACAGTGGAGGTGAGTTTTGCTGACCAAACAGCATCTATATGTGCCAACACCTAGAGCTGGACTGGTTACCTTCATCTCCCTTTTCACGGCCTGAAACATGCTTTTTAATCCTGCAGTCCATGCTCATCCTACAGCTACTGACTGAAGCAGTTCACAGGGGTCTTGCCCTAGAAATGACCATTTATAATAAAGAACTTGCGTAACCGGCTCAGATGAAGTTAGCAGTAAGGACACGTCTTAAAGACTGGTGGGAATTATCCCACCCTGCAGATGCAGGGACTTGTCTCCAGAGTTTCCAGCTTTAAGGAACATTACTGATGCCTGAAAATAAAAATGCCCTTGAGGCAGAAACCCCCTACCCAAACATGCAGCAAAAGACAGTGCTTGCTTCAAAATCCTGGTTCTTCACTCCAAGCCTGTAAAGTGTCATGGCTGGTGCTTACTAAGAGGGGGAGAAGTTGTGGGGAGCAGTAATAGTTGGGGCTAGGAGGCTCGGAGTGTCTTCCAGAGAAGACAACAGTGATTTTGGAGATCCCGTGTGGGTAGGAGGGTAGAGCAGGGCTCTTCTGCTACAGATGAGGAAAGGTTTTAACATCATAGGAAACTGCTAACATTTCCCAAAACTGTGGTCCAGGCACACTCTTGTGGTTAAAGAGAGCTAGTGCACAACTTGAGCGAGGCCATTTCTGAGCACAGCAGCCCACAGGAGCCAAGGTGGTCTTGTGGTTTGTTCTGCCTGCTCCAGGCCAAGGCTGGCAGCAGGTGCCGAACTCGCCCCACCGAGAAGGCACCAGCTAATACATTTCAGTCACTGCATCCATAATGATGGAGGCTATTGCAGTAGCCCCCAAAATGCTTTTACAGCCTGCGTTAGTGCTTTTACCCAGCTTCAGCTCAAAGCATGGTTTGTGCCCCGGGGCGGTTAGTAATTTAGCACTATGGATACTAGCCCTTCTGCAGAAATGAGCCTGGTGCTGGGAAAAGGGGCACCTCAGCTGCTGGACTGAGGGATGGGGGTCCCCACTTCATTAAAAGGTTTGAGATTCATGTTACCCCATAGAGGGCTTCATGGATGACTTTATTTATCCTGGGAACAGGCAGCTCTGCCTACTCCTCCTCCCCAGGTGAGCAGCTTTGAATGCTCTCCCTCTTGTACCCTGCAACCATGGCAGTTGTCCTGGCTGTCCTGAATCTTCTCCACCTCTGCTTCGGTGAGTCTGTGGAAGGAGGCAGCCTGGATGAAGCCCATCAGCTCTGCTGGTACCAAGTGGGGTTTTTTGTGTTTGGTTTTTTTTTTTTTTT
>NDXB01001738.1:57890-71526 GCA_002631895.1 Agapornis roseicollis | reverse complement strand
GCCTTTTTTTTTTTTTCCCCCCCCCCCCCCCCCCTTCGAGAAAGAATAATTCCTTTTTTGGACTTGTTAAAATATTATCTGCAAAACCCAGTGTATGATGCTGAAATCCAGGTCTCACTGAAGTTAGTGTGGAGCTTTTGATTGGCTTTGTTGGGGAGATTTTACTCTGGTCAAGTCTTTTTGTATGAAGAGGAATAATCCGTCAGAAGTGGAGTGCCTCAGCACAATGAACACCTCCCAGTGTCTTTTACATATATCATACTGTTATATCATACACCTGACCTACTTTGCTTTAATAAGCTCATCTGTGTGCAGTGAAAGATAAGCAAAACCACTCTCCTGACACCAAAAATCCATCATGCCTATCAATATGTGTATGCTGCCATTAGTTGGGGCTGATTCTGTTCTGATAAGGACTGTTTTTTCCCTCTTGTGCAAGCAAAACTTCTACTGGTACCCAGTGAGGCTCAGACTGGGAAAACTGGACCCTGTTGTGGTGGTGGATAGGGCAAGTAGTCAACTTCAGGACCTGAGCATGGACAAAGAGCAAGGAGTGGGATTGGTGGTGGGATTTCAGAAATATAGCAGGGTGGTCCCATTGTCAGGGTATACAAGGTTCAAAGAGGGGATTTGCAAAGACCACAGGCTCTTCATTCACCTCCTCCTGGATGGGCCATGTGCCTGTTTCTCTTTGAAAACATTTTTTTCAGGATATGACTCCTCAGGGCCACCATAGCTCCCACTCTCATGGGACAATGCAAGCTTTCACTCCTGCAGAGAATCAACGTGCTTTGGTTCCCACCATGTTAATGCCAGGCTCCAGCAGAGCATGGGCAACACCATGTCCAGCATCTCTATCTCTGGATGGGTGGGATCTCCAATCCTACCCAAAGATACAACATTACTTTTGAAAGTCCCAGACTTTCTTGGGAGAGCTTCTACCATGAACTGTTCCAAATACGTCAGGGTGGGTGATACTGCTTGCATTGTTAGAAGCCTTCCTAAGACAACTTCAGCAGCAAAGGAAAGCTGGTTTGGCTTCCATAATAGCTTTCACATGAGACATGGCAAATGGCAAAGTTCATTACCTGGGTCACATTCTGAGGCATAGCTGGCAAATGCCTCCATGAGAGAGACAAAAACCCCTGCTGCTACGAAATACCCTTGATAAGCTCTGAACCTGCTTTTCGTGGGCTGGGAAAAGCCAAGAGCACAGATAGACCTGGCTGAGCAGTGTGAAGGTGACCAGGACCCTTGTCATAAGCATGAACACATAATCAGGATGCTAACATCTTGTGGTTTCCTCCCCCTTCTTTTTCTTTGTGCACAGCCAGTGAATCTGGGTAATTTTTTTACTTACTTCTCTTTCTTTTTCTTCATTTTTTCCTCTTCTTTGCTTTTTTGAAAAGTGTAGAGACTATGGAAAAATAAATAAACAAAGCTAGCAACATGGAGCAGAGAGATTTGCTTTTCATGTATTCCCTAGTTTGAAGACACAGGGATTTTCCAGATGTTGCTTTGATTGCCTCAGCCTTGAGAATGAGAGGTGAAAAAGGAGAATCACTTCACCCACTGAAGACAAGAAAATGGTAGGGGTCTGCATTAGCTTCATTCAAGTTCTGATCCTCCACTGACTGACACCACTACTTAGCTTTACTTGTTTTCTCCACCTTGCTTATGAAGCATCAATATAGCACAGTGACTCCTGCAACACAGTTTAACACCGTCTCAGGGCCTGATCCTGGCTCTACTGGCCTGTTGGATAAGTGCCTGTCCACAGGCTGTTGCAGGAGGATGCTCCTCTAGCCTGCAGAGCTTCACAACTTGCCCTGACCCCAGCTTTGTTAAAGGTCTGAACCTGCTGCTACAAAAATGCTGGTTTATAAGTAAACACAAAGAGCCTTCCTCTGGAGCTGGAGACAAGAGGATCAGCAACTTCTGGGTAGGAAGAACATAGAGACATAAATAAGATCACTACAACTTCAGAAGGAAATAGGCTCTTGCAGAGTGTCACCCATAGGAAAGCTGTGTCTTTCAGCAATCTGTCAACAGCAGCTGTGACCTACAAGCTGCTTCTGGATCCAAACAGTCACATTTGGGAAGAAGGACCAGGTTTATTTATGCCAAACCAATTTAGGTCCCTGTTCAGCAAAATCCCAAAGCAGGAACTGAAAATTAAACATGCTTTTATGTGCTTTGCTAAGTGAGGCTGGAATATCCCCTCTCACTTACAGGATCTGCTGAATCAAGATCTCATTTTCCCACCAAACTATGGTGCAGGGTAGTGTGGCATCCACCTGAAGATAGCCTGGTCCATCTTTGGTGTTAATGAGATGAAACAGCTCTGCAGATGAATTTAACCATTTGTGGTTTACAGGTGAGATGAGGCATGACAGAAACCATGAGAATACACAAAAGTTGATTTTATTCCCAGAAATAAGATACCAATTTGTCTTCAGGGTCAGCAACTCCTTTGTTTGCAGTTAGTGATGTTAACATTTGGTCCTGTGGGACATGTTGGGTTCATGCTCTTTCTAGTTAATAACAGCCTTTGTGTAGTCTTCCCTTTGCTGGGGGGAAAGGCTAATGCAATACTCACTGCGCTGCAGCTGCTGGCTGGGAATCGTCAATAGGTCATAAATAAATCTACCACTGCACAGGAAAGACAATGAGATTATACATCCTCCTACTACTGCCAATTACAGTAAGAGCAACAATTATAAGGTAGCACTCCTACAGCTACCCTAGGGAGAAAATGAGAGGAAAATGTTCCATTAGCCTAATGAAGAGAGTGTGGTAGAGCTACAATCAAATTTCCTCACTATTAGCCCTGACTGCGTGCCACTAACACACAAGGGAAGCAGGAGTCATAGGGTAACAATTAAAGTTTCTGACAATTAACCCCTATGATGTACATGCTTCTAATCTGATGAGAAAATTAAAAAGAGACATGGTTACATTTTCTTGCCATTAGTCCACTGAACATACAGTGTGGCATTTGCTGGTGACAATGAAGGTTTCTCACCACTGAGACCTGGGAAATGCCATACATGTTGCAGATTTGGTGTTAAATGCTTTTGGGAACGCTGAGGTGATAAGAAGGCATGCGGAGGTGGCTTAAACCCCCTCTCTTTTAACACAGAGGAAAGAGTTACTGGTACATTTCCTCATTAGCCAAAGGAAAAGATGGATTCACTGCAGGTAAGATTCTAGTGTCCAGCCTCTGTAATATCCCTGGAGGAGAAGAAAGATCAGCTTTGGAAGTAGCAATGGGAAATATAGGAAATGTATTGCTAGATTTGGCTAATACTGCAAAAGGACAACATGAGACATGGCTTACAGCATCCATTAGCCTCACCAAGAACTGCATCATTTCTTGTGGGCTGATTTGGTCAATTTAAGGACTGCAGTTCAATATTTACCAAGGTTTACTGCACCATGCTACCTGAAATACTGTTGTTTCAATGGCTTTTTAAGGCAAGGGAAAGACTGTAGTATCTTGAAAACCTGCCTGTAGCAAGTGTTAGGAATGCTGATTTTTAATGGTGACTCCTCAAGTGTGTTTGTGAAGTCATAGATTGATTTTTCACATCAAAAATTCTGGAGCAAATTTCAAAGCCTGCACTAGCACAGACCCAGGCCCTCTCTTCACATTTTTAATCTCTGATGTTGCCTCTATGGCAAGTTAGTATTAGCTTGAGGATCACAGTCAGAAGCCAGATTGGCATCTGGCTGGGTTATTTGTCCTGGGATGTGGATTGGCTCTATTTCCACACCCCATAAAATGTGAGAAAGGAAAAATCTGTTTTCAGACCTCACATAGGCTTGTGGTGCTAATGTATCTCAATGCCTCTCAGCCTGTAACATAATTATCCTCATAAAGCCCTTCTGCAGAGGATGTTGTGACTCTTCTGAGGTCACTTACAGATTCAAACCCCTGGGGGGACAAATTTGCCCCTGTACCACAGTGCCTCCTGTCTGGCAGGGCTGTGGGCATCTTCAGTCTGGAAGCCACGACCTGGAGCAGGAGCAGATATTAGTCCAGGCTTGGCACTGTGGTGACAGATCTATAGGGTCTTCTTTCTGCAGCTGCCATTTGTCCACCCTATGCAAGTCTATTTGCACTAAAAGTCTTGCCTTACATCTCAGAATGGTTTGTGGCACTTGCCCAGCACAAGCTTTTGAACTTGCCTTTGCTGAGGGCTGAGCTAATGCTCAGCTGGACCATCCCATCTTTGCCATGGAACAGGATTGTAAGGGCAGGAAATGAGCCCCTTTCACTTGAGCTGGACTCAGTTCCCAGGTGCCAGAGCCCATTCCCTGTACCGCTCGAGTCTGTTTGTGGGTTTCCCCATACTATGGACACTGGGCACAGGCTGGGGCCAGTAGCCCTTTTGCTGCCACTCCAAGCAGTGAGATCTGCAGTGCCAGACTCTTCCTCACTGGGGCTGAGATAACCACCCTGAGATGGTTCTTGCCTCACCATTTTGGGGAGCAGCCATGGATTAAGACATGCTAATTCCCTTGTACAGCTTTAGATCATAATCCCTCAAGCTACACTGAAACACTGTTTTTGTAGCTTGCTGCTCAGTGAAAGGACAGGGACAGTTTTTGCAGCATTGTCATGTCTCTTTCCCATGCTCACAAACACAGAAAGGCTCTCCCATCTCTCTTTCCTTTCTTTCCCACTGTAAGCTCTCTGCCTTCCTAAGTGTTCATCATTGCTACAAATTTACTATGTTTTCAGTAATTCATTTCTGAGTCTAAAAGAGAATTTGGCATCCTTTTATTTATGTGACATTGGAAATGAGAATCAGGGGAACTGGAAAAATCAGGAAGCATTGGACTTTTAAAGCCAGAATAGAGGTTTAGAAGCACAGAGAATGATAACTAAATCCTATGTCTGATTTCAAAAGACCTGATCAGAGAGTATGTGCTGTCACAGCCCTGGATGACTTGCTACAAGAGTGAGAGCTGCCTGAGCACTGTTGCTCTTGAACCTCAATTTTGATGGAAGGAAGATGAAAATCCATAAAAGGAGTCATATGCTACCCAAATCTGTCCCAGTCTGGATGGTGAGGATGACCATGGTGTAGCATTGCAGGCACAGAACAGAACATGAGGAAGTGTAGGTCCAAGTAAACTCAGCTGGGCTTGGCCAAACTGATTGTTCCCTTTCCCCTGTGGGGTGATGGTTTTGCCCTTCACCTGCTCCTCAGGGTTAATACCTTGAATTTGGTTGATTTAGAGAGGGCTCTTTTACTTGACGCCTCATACTATGGAGCAGAGGGATACATTAATAGCAGCTGGCAAAGTACGAAGATGGAAAAATCTTATATGTCCTCACAAATATCCCATTCATTGACAAAGAAAATATCAGCAGGCTGGAAAGCTGTAGCAAGAGGGAGCTGGTGGAGGAAGATGATGGCTATGAGACCACACCAGTCTCCTTCAGAGAATCCATTCCTCACTGTCTGTCAGTGGTGCGACTAAAAACTTCACTGCTCTGAGTGACTTGTGTAGTAATTTCAGTGCTGACAAGCACTACATGGCAAATCTGATTTCCACTTTTAGCCCTGTTAAGAGATAAGGAATAGTGATTATTATAATTATGATGTGGTTACTTTATTGGTTAAATTAACATTTTGTTGTTGGGGTTGCTGTGCAATATACAGTATTATTTTACCTACTGTGCCTTCAAAGTCATCTTGTCACAGCAACAGCATGGCAGCATGGAAAAAGGCTTTTAACAAGTAGGTAAATACATGCCTTTGGGGAAGTCAGAGCAATAATTATGTCAGCTTCAGTACATTTGACAGTGAAAGAAGACTAAAAATAAGCTGAAATAAAAAATAATAGAAAATGCTTTAAATAAAGTCACTGGAATTAAAAGGGTGCACAGAATTTAATATACTAACCTTACTCTTTGGACTAGGTGTCAGTAGTCTCACTGTTGACACTGCTAGGGTTGCATTAGGCTTACAAGGGTGTGTACAGGGATCCTACATCCCTTCCCTAGGAATAAATAAAGACTTATTGCTAATCCAGTCTCAAACAGGTGGAACAATTCCTTCCATAAAAGATCATGCTTTTGCAAAAGAAAACCAGTGGACATCTTTCCTCTCTGTAGTTCCGTAGTGCATAATGATGCTACAAGTTCCAGTGCAGAATACAATTTAGCTGGACTTTGACAGGGACATCTGTAGATTTTTGATTGAGGAAGATGTTTAGGTTGTGCTGGTAGCATTTTGCAAGACACAAAGCAAAGTTGTCCTTGCTTTGGGGATACATCATCTCCCAGACACAGGAGGGGGAAAGGGAACATGGAAGGGCAGTGTCAGAAAGGTTATTTCATGCCAGTTTTGGCCATCAGAAGGAAAACAAAGCAAAACCTCCTTGTGGGCATGCAAGTCTTGCAACAGTAGCTTTGCTGGCCAGAGTGGTCTCACTGCAATTCAATGTGGTGCAGCTCTGGAGATCAAGATGAACCTTGGTTATCATCTCAGCTCTTAGGGCTGGCTGAGTGAAGCATCAAACCTCCAGCATAGGTTGGGGTTGCTGTGGCTTGTTCATGGATTTTCTGCCTAGGGAGAGACAGAGTGAACACACATGTGTTTACAGTCAGATACACTTTTCTGGATTGCTTTGGGACTTCTGCTTCTGGAGTGTGGGGCAGAAGAGATGCTGTGGCCCATGGAGTGCTCCCCTTCGTGACATACAAGTAAAAGGTCACTTCCAAAATGCTCTTAGCCTTTATGACTGTGTTGCCATAGCCTCTGCCTGACACCATGACTGCACACCAAGTTAGGCTACTGTGGCCACTTGTTAGCCACACAAGTGTGGCTTCTCCTGTTGGGGAAGAAGACCAATGGAGACTCAGCTTTCTAGAGAAAGGCAGGGCCTGCACATGCAGGTCACCAGCAGCCTCTCTTGACAAGAGCACCCAACACACAAATCCTACCCAAGGACTGGCTGCCGCTCTCCTTCTCATATTTTCTTCCCAGACTCTGCCCCAGATGTTAAGGAGAAGAGAAGCAGGAGAGAGTAAAAGGATTTGGAGCTTCTTTTTCCCAAATAATTGAAAAGGACAGAGTTGGATTTCAGGTCATTACTGCAAAAAACATCAGCACCAGAGCTGCTGTGTGCTCCGTCACATGAGAGCTGAGGAGGAGTGTGGTGAAGAATGTTGTTTCTTTATAGCAGTAGGCACCAAGCGTTTTTGGTCAGACTCAGGGGGAAATGGTGCTCCCTGCTTGGACATCCAAGGACAGGGCACTGTCCAGAAACACAAGCCCCATTAGCATCAGAGCCAGCACTGCCACAAGGGACAGGAACTTACAGCTTTAATTGCTGTGAGTTTTGTTTAATTTCTTTAATTGCTGTAATTTTTCTTCCAGTTGAAACCATTCACTTGGGCTCTATCTGGGCATGTTTCCCTTTTCTTTCCCCCAGCATTTTATTCTACAGATGCATTGGTGCTTTATTATCTATAAAATAAAATCTGGGATGTAAGTTAGAAGAAGGATGTTTCATGATGTGCCTATGATTTGCTACTTGTCTCCACTTCCCCAATTCAGCTTCCCCTCCCTTTGCTTCTCCACTGCTTATTTAAACGCAAAAGAGCCAGTGGAAATTGCAGCTATGAACATGCAATTATTTTTACAAGCTAACAAATATCCCATGCATATGTGATCACTATATTCAATTACACAACCACTTAAACAATATCCACACACTAGTTTGCATCTGTATAAAGCTTTGATTGGACACTTTGAATGGATGATTTGCTGTGTACCCTGGTCTCCCTGAAGCAAAGCAGGAGGACTTTTGCAATAAAGCACATGTCAAGTCAGCCATATGCATAAAATTACATTATTTTTCAAGAAAACTTGATTTGAAATAGGGAAAAATCCCCTGTACTGTGCTTTTTCCTAAAAAGAAGAATGAAAGCTTTCTCCTGATTGTAATCTTCAAAATCTGAGTTTCCATTCATTAGGCTGGGAGTGAGAACTAATGATTCACACCCCACCCCCCCCACCTCCCGCTACAATAAAATGCTTGTTTCTGCTACTCTTCCTTCACAATCGATGCAGTCCATCCAGAGCAGTTGAAGATGAGACTAATCTACCTCCAACACTTCAATAAATAAAATGTAAATGTTTGTCATAATAATGCCTCCATTGTCAGCACCAACCTGGGATTTTTCAACCTCTGACTCCCGGCAATGACTGGCTGAGTAGCAACAGCCGAGTGCTGAAAGAATTTTTCAACAGCAATTTGCTTGTTCCAATTTGCTTTTCAGGGCTGCTGATCAGGATTGCTGGCCAGCCTGTAAAAGGATCTCATCCTGTTAATTTGGCCCAGCTTCTCCTCTTGTTCTCATCATATTTAGTTTCTCTGGTAGTTCCAGTGAGTAAGTTAATTGAATTAGAAGTGCCACCAGGAGCTTGCCTGAGGATCTACAATTTCATGTAGGAAAGCAGCTCCCTTCGGCTGCAGAAACAGATACCTGCACCTGTTGAGAAGGTGAAGAAATGTCTAGAGATGACTTATTCCTGTGGTGATATCCGCTGAATCTCTTCTCAACTCAGTCGGACAATAAAACTCCCTTCATCTGGTACCAGTTTTCTCCAGCCTACTTCTTGGACAAACAAGTGAGATTGAGAAGCATAATTGATGCATTATAGCAAGGGTTGGGAGTGCAGTGATTTAAAAAGTGATTTTGTAGGAATGGATTGCTGTCATTTCATGCTGCTTGTTCACTCTGTGGCTTGAGGCCAAGTGTGTCTATTTTAGCAATGTGAAGCATTGTTTTTCTAATTGCTTAGTCTGCATTCTCAGCTCATCAACTGGTATCAAAAATGCAATACTAACTGGAGTCTGACCTTGTTTCTACTGCCTTTCAGCTAAGCTGAGGGTTAAGTGTGGACACATCTTATCTGCCGAAAGTAGATAAATGGAAATAAAAATAATAGTTAATGCTTGCTATTACATTTTTAATGAGGTTTAGGGGTGAAAGGCATGTAACATTGTGCTCTCAAGTCTTGCAGGTGTGGTGTCTGAAAACTGGAAGAAACCTTGTAGAAGTGATTTGGAAGTGGCAAAGTGATTTCATAGCAATTTGTAAATATAATCCTGAATCTATTTCCAAGTTTTGTATAGCTTTTCATAGTCATTGAAGGTTTTCCCAGAATGATGTACCTCTGCTAACCTGGACCATCATCCCAGGGATACTGTGGCCCTGGGCTGCTCTGGGCTCAAGGGGGATGGGAGATGATGTTCCTTTAAGCTGAGAGTGAGCCTAAGTATTTGCAAATGCCAAAATTTGGTAACAGAGTCATTCCCGACCCTCTTCCATCCCCAAAGTTAAATGGAAGAATAAAATAAAAAGGGTGAAGACCAAGATGGCTGAATCCAAGGCAGCAGAGCAAATCAGTTTTCAAGGCTCATATGATATAAGGTGCAGCAACCAGTTGCATCAGTGAAGCAGTGACCTGCTGGATAGTCCAAATATATAAGCAACATAAAATAAATGATAAATATGAAGCCATCCATCTCTTCCTGCAAGGCAGGTTTTTGCAGCAGAAGCACTGGTTTATTGCCACCACCGGAGGGCAGAAAAGGCATTCGAAGAGTATCAGAGTTTTTCATGAAAAGTGCAGCATTGCTGAAGTGAAGAAAGTTCTTCCCTTATCAATGTATCTCTGCCCTTTATTAAAATTAGGAGGCTGACCTATTGTACATTAAATTTAAAACAGAGCTCTGAGCAGTGGTTTAAGGTATTTGCTCTCGAGAAATGCTGCTGAGGTCTGAAAAGATAAATTATCCACACTGGGGATGTCAGAGATGTCTTCTGTTTTTGGACAAACCCCTATTTCTTAAGAAATTAAGCAACAGATTACTATGATTAGTTAGGAACTAGCTTTTAATGTAATTGGAATAACTTCTTATACTGTGTCCTTGATGAAAGTTTTGTACTGCTCAATTTGGGAAAAACAGCAAACAAAACTGATAAATGCCATTCAGATATTTTGCCTTAAGATATTTCCCATCTTATTTATACAATATACGTACATACCTATACATTGTATATACATGAACACTGACTCACACAACAACTGCAAAGAAAGAACACCCTCTCCACATTTTTCTTTTTGCTTAAAACACAAGTGATGCAGTTGAACCATTTTATATATACCCTATAAATGCAATCAAATTTTCCTACATAATTTAATGTAATCATTAGCTAAATCGAGTCATCAACTCTTTATCACTAGTGAGGCAGTACAGAGATCAGCATGGGGTTTGCAGGTCTTTGTTTTGATTGCTTCTGGTTATTGTGTTGTATTTGTTGTGTTATAATATTAGCCAGAGAACAGTTGGGCTAATTTTCAAACCTGTTTCTTTCCTTCACTGGCTCATTGCAGAGCTCATATAGTCAATATAGTAAATATGGAATATATTTGTAAATCCTTCCTTTTTATTTTTACCAAATTGTAAGTACATGTAACATTATATCTACCAGAAAGACCCTAAAGCTCTACGGACTATCACATTACTCCAGATTTTGGCATTTCTTAAAAGGGATTTCTTTCTTAAACCCGCAACCCTGTAATGGCTCTTAAGAAGCTGTTACTGTCTCGAGTGCAAATCCTTCTTAGTTTGTGTATTACTGACCTGATCAAGTGTGATGGGGGCCTTCGATGAGCCTTTGGGGGGGATTTTTCGGCTGTTGCGGGCAAGAAGTCCTACAAGGAAATGCTTTGGAAATTTTCATTGGAAATCGGAGTAAATGCAGAGGGGATACAACCGGGGTGGAAGGCACCACATTGCAGGCAACAACCCCTTCACATGGAATGATTCACCCTTCAGAACAGCTTTTTAAAACTCAAAGAATTTAGCATAAGGGATTAAAAAAGGAAAAGCCAATAACACAACTGAAGGGTGGTTTAAATGTTGCCTGTGGATCATAGAAATGACCAAATACAGCCCTGATTCTTCAGCGACATATGTACATGGTTTGGCTTTAGGATGTTGACTTTTAGAGATTCTGTGGACAAGAAATTTATTTAAGTAACTGTGTAATATGGGTAAAGTCCTCAAAGTTGAATAAAACAATATTTCTCTCCTCTCCCAGGCATATTTACATACAAACAACCCCCTTGAAATCAGAGAGTTTAGAGTGAAAATCCTGGGAGACACTTTAACAAAAAAAAAAATCCTGCAAATGATATTGTTCCGCCTTTCCACTTGCAATAAGAAAATACAGCTTTATGCCCAATCCCATAATCAGCTTCTCACGGACTGACCCAACTAAGCCCCAGATCAAGACTGCACTCCCATGGTGCCGTCTGAGTCACTGCATCATTTTGCAGTTTATGTTTCCACAAAATGATGTCATAATTCAGCAAAAAGACAACATATTAGTGAATGAAAAAAAAAAAAAAATACTACTTCAGATATCAGACAGCCACAGATCAGTTGCCTGAAATGTTTTATTTTAGGGAATGACTTCTGTAATCTCTCATGATGCGTTTTCCTTCATGGACACATTTTGGCACGAAACTATTGCATTACTCCTGTACTTACTGGAGAAGTAGAAAGGGGTTTTCCTGGCAAAAAGCAAGGTGAATCCCAAGGAATAATGTTGAGCAGATTAAAACTGGAAAATGTTGTGCCTTATCTGCTTTTTTAAAAGCAAAGATCTTTTACACGTGCCATGTGCTAATCTGAAATAAAGAGGCAGCTTTGTAAGAGCAAGGGAAAACCCGTCTGGAAAACAGGGCTTGGGGGTAGGTCACAGCAAAAATCACAGCCAGTGGGAACATCTTGGGTTTGAAGATGATGTCTCAGCTACTTGTCCTGTTCCATCAGGACCAAACACCATTTGGTATTCAATTGACTTTCTAACTTAGGAGACAGGACTTTCCATCTTCAAATACTGAAAATAGATTGCATTCTTGGTGCTTCGCTTTGAACAGTTGGGGAGAATAAACGTACACCCTGGTCGTGTTCTAGTGATCTCCCTAATCTCGGTTGCACTTTGTCAGGACGAGGTAACTGGTAGTTAAGTGAAATACCTTAGATCAAAGGGGGATTAATCGCCAACTGAATCCTTGCTGAATAAACCTGTCATTCAAGAAAATTATTTCCACTGAACTTAGCAGAGGATTGAAGGTATTTGCATAACAGGGACCAACGTACTTCAACCAGGTTAAAAGGTTCAGAATTCAGGCAGTGTTTAGCTTTTGGCTCCTTTTCCTTTCAGCAGCCCTGTACAATGGTTTTTAATCTGATAATACAGCTAACTATCTAAATGATGTCAGAACAGGAAAGTATTGCAAAGTTTGGCTGAGGGATGGATCAATTTCACTTTCAGTAACTCCTAAATCTGATTTGTTGGAATTTAAGATGTAATCCTTAAAAAAAAAAAAAAAAAAAAATGTCCCTTTAAACCAGAGGGCTGTTTATTAACATCCCTTTTTTATTTGACCTTTGTCTTAGAAACACCAGGTCTTGCCGGCTGCCTTACCCAGGGCTCTTTGGGATCATTTTGTACAGGTTTATACTGGCGCCTGCAAGTGATGCCCATGGATGTGCATGCCCACCATGCATGCGGATCTGCGCAAACATGCACGCAAACACATTTTCAGGCTTTTTCTTTTTTTTTTTTTAAAGCCCATCTTTCGGAGGTCACGATGAATTCAAATGTAAGAGAGACTGAGATAATTAAGTAACGGACCCAACAGGCTGCCATCGTTTTCTATGATCAGTCCTTGAAAGAGATTTAAGCACTGCAGCCTTGTTTGGGGTTTGTTGTACAGTTGTGGCAATGATTTAAAGCCCTAGGAGTTATCCCTGGTTTATGGCAGTTGTTTTTTGCTATGACTTTTCATGGAGAATTCATTTCTCAAAGAGACAAGTAGGACTGTTCCAGGGCTGGAAGGTAATGGCTTTTTAATCTGTGCTATAAAAATTGCGAAAAACAGGTAAAAAAAGTAGATTTCTGCAGAACACTTTATGCCACCTCCCTCCCCAGCCTTCCAGGGGTTCATCTGCAAGCACTTCCACCTCTCCTACCTTTCGGGCATATGGAAGGATGTCAAGCTATATGGCGTGCGTCAGGTTTCATAATCAGATTTTGACAATAAATGGAATTTAGCCACTTCTGCATCTAGTCTGCGCCTGACACCATTCATTCTTTCAGTGGGTGCAGTTCATATTCATCACAAACTCAAAGCATCTTTCATGTTAAAAAAAAATGCAAAGAATGGTTATCAAAGAAAATGAATAAAATCCATATTGAGATAATTTTTTAGAAAATGATTGAAGTTTTAACCCAAGAAAGGACTCTTAGAGTTTCTTATAGCTTAGAATAAGAACATGTCAATCACGATTAAGCTTCTGGAATTGGAATCCCTTTGAAATGCAGCTGTTTCTTCTTTAATTGTGGCAGCGGACTCAAAAGAAAAGAAAGGTCCAGCCTTAAAGATGAGTAAGGAATACAAAATAGCTCAGGATTAGTTGTGGAGTTCAAAGGTCGCTAATTACACTAAGGAGTTCCCAGACACAGGGAAAACATTAAACAGGTCACCTACCAAACGGGAAACAGACTTTGACTTAAAAAAAAAAAAGA
>NDXB01001738.1:35923-57777 GCA_002631895.1 Agapornis roseicollis | reverse complement strand
AACAAAATTTAACTTAAAAAAAAAAAAGAAAAAGAAAAAAAAAAGAAAAAAAAAAGATCCCAAAGAGATAGGTTTCTAGAGAAAACCAAAAGAGACCAGCTGATTGCGCTGGGGAGAAAATGGGTTGGGTTTAATCTTTGCTGTTACATGTTGCTACAGTTGGTATCAGGCTTTCAAAAAATTATCCAGAGCTCAACCAGGTTTCTAGGAGGCTCCATGAAAGCAAGAAGGAGAAAAGGAGGCAGACCATTTCCTTAAAATACCTCGTTTTAAGTTTCATTGTGGGTTGTGGGTTCTTGAAAACACTCCATGAGGGTTGAGACCTCCACATCAGGATGTGGCTTGATTTGTTGAGGATGAACCACATAGGCAAATGAGTTCATTATGGGAAGCAATGGGAAGTGTTTTGGAAGAGCCTCACAGCCCCTTTGTGTGTGTTCGGGGTATAGTGGGTCATCTTACCGCTGGGAGAAGCACAGTTCCTCTGTTTTCCAGCTCCTCTCTGACCCATTGACTTGGGATGAACTGGTGGGGCTGTACATTCAGCAGCTCATTATGGACCTGCACTCAAGTTCCAAGGATTCTGGTTTCTTTTGAAAGTCTCTTGGGAATATGGTACTAATCATCCTGTCTCTTGGAGGGCTGCAGTAAGCAATGAAACTGTGGTCAAATCTGGGTATGGGTGGAGAGAGAGCTGGTGGCTTTATTGCCAGGCTGCTCACAAGAGAAAGAATTTGTATTTTTAGAACAGAGCCCTTTTTTTCATCAGATCCTATTCCCCTGCATGAATTACCATCTTATTCCTTCAAAAACTGGCAGAGCAGTGCATCTTAGGGCAACATGAGATTTGCAGAAATAAGGAAGAAAAATTTTAGATAATCAAGGAGCTGAACCTACCCAAGTGTCCTGCAGTGGGACTGTACAGGGTCCTACTTGTGCCCAAGGAATCTCTAGCACTGGTGTCAGTTGGAATCAGACTGAATTAAAACTGTTCTCTGTTTCCTGCACCTGAATAACTTGGGGTGCTGTACTGGGTTTGCATTGCAAGGTTTTGGTAAGGGGGGGGCTACCGGGGTGGCTTCTGTGAGAAGCTGCCAGAAGCTTCTTCCAAGTCCCATAGAGCCAGACAGCTTCAAGGTGGACTTGCTGCTGACCAAGGCTGAATTCAACAGTGACAATGGTAGCACCTCTGGGATAAGGTTATTTTAGGAGGAAAAGTTACTCCACATAAGCAACTGCAGCCAGAGAGAGGAGTGAGAATATGTGAGAGATACAGCCCTGAAGACACCCAGGTCAGTGCAGAAGAAGGGGAGGAGTTGCTCCAGTCACCAGAGATGAGATTCACCTGCAGCCTGAGTGTAGACCCTGGTGAGGCAGGTTGTCCCCCTGCAACCCGTGCAGGACCCCACGATGGAGAAGAGAGATGCCCAAAGGAGGCTGTGACCCCATTGGGAAGCCCATACTGGAGCAGGCTCCTGGCAGGACTTACGGCCCCATGGAGAGAGGAGCCCACAATGGAGCAAGACTGATGCAGGACTTGTGACCCCCTATGAGGCCCACACTGGAGCAGTTTGTTCCTGAAGGATGCACCCCATGGAATGGACCCACACTGGAGCAGTCTGTGCTGAAGGATGTGCCCAATGGAAAGGACCCATGCTGGAGCAGTTCATGAAGCACTGCAGCCCGTGGAGAAATTTCTCACGTTGGAGAAATTCATGAAGGACTGTCTCCTGTGGGAGGGACGCCATGCTGGAGCAGGGGAAGAGTGTGAGGAGTCCTCCCTTGAGGAGGGAGGAGTAGACAGTAGAGAAGAGACAACATGTGACGAACTGACTGCAACCCCCATTTCCTGTCCCTCTGCGCTGTTGGCAAGGGAGAAGCTAGAGGATCCAGAAGTGAATTCTGTAAAGAAGGAAGGACTGTTTTTAAGATTGGCTTTTATTTCTCATTATCTTACTCTGATTGTATTGGTAATAAATTAAATTCATTTCCCCATGTCAAGCCTGTTTTGCCCAGGATAGTAATAGCTGGGGAACTTTCCTTCTCCTTATGTCAACCCATAAGCCTTCACTCTATTTTCTCTCTGCTGTCCAACTGCAGAAGGGAGTGATAGAGTGTTTTTGGTGGGCACCTGTGTTCGGTCAGGGTCAACTCACCACAGGTACCATGAAGGGAACTGAATTTAGGAACAACCCCAAGGGGTCCCTGTTCCCACTAACAACTATATGGCAATATAGCAGCTCTTCCAAGGAAGCTTGCACTTCACAAACTCACATGGCTCCTTTGGGATTGAGGGCTGCAGGGATTTCCTGCCATGGTGCTCTCAGGATAGACAGTTTTGGGTGGGCTGTTTCCTCTCCCCTAAAAGATGCTGTTGGTAATACTTTGTATTTTGTCCTGCTATGAGGTGAATTCTTACTGCAGATAAAATGTGGAACAGGTTCAGATTGCAGTCTGAGGACTGAGGAGCCAATAGATGATGCAACAGCAGAAGGCAATATGGGAGATGGGGACAGTAAAGCAAAGCTTGGGCAACTCTAGCCATGGGAAAGAGGAGAAATGAGGTCAAATTTTGGTATGTTCAGGCAGTTGGTAAGTGGGAGCCTATAGGCAATAAGTCAAAGAACAAGGCTGCCTGGGGGAGTGGGTCTTTTCTAGTGTTGCCATCCTCTAAAGCATGAGAGAACAAGGTGCACTGAAGGAGCAGCAAAAGTAGTGAAGGATGAACACGGACTTACAAGCTCTATCACGACTTGAAACTCAGCAGGGCTTGTACAAATAGGACGAAGTGTAGCAAATTTCTAGGATGCGAATAAATAGAGGAATACTGTCTTTGAATGTTTAATGCCTTGCTGTTTCAATGCTTACTTGTTAACAAAGTAGTTAACACTGGTGAAAACAGGATAAAAATACAGAGGAGGGAAGAGTTGAACTACGCAGAAAAAGTAGCTGCTTACTAATTATCTGAAGTAACAGGATTTACCTCAAAGTACTTTAAGAACTGGCATATACCTTCTTGCAGCTGTCACAAAATACCTTGGGACTCTTGTGGGAGAAAAAGGCTTTGAGAAACCTATAAAAGCACCAAATTACTGAGTACTGTAAGTAGCAGCCAGCACAGATTTGACAACACTGTGTTGGATGGACTAATTCCCTCCTGCAGTGAGATGTACAGGTGCTGTGAATCTGGGGGACATACTTGTTGTCTCACATATAGATATTGGTGACACTTTTGACCCTCTCTCAGTGTGCCAAGCAAGCTCAGGAGGTGTGTTGAGGTGACTGTGGTGGGAGGGTGCTCCCAGGGGCCTGGGAAGCTGTTCTCCAACAGTAGCTACCTGTCAAGGAAAGGTGGGCTTCTTGGTCTAGTCTTGCTTCTAGTACAATTCAGGATTTGAAGTGGGAAGAATGCACATAAGGCACCTGAAGACATCCCTCTTTTCACTGTGGCACCTCAGTACAAACCTTTGAACACAACACTTTGGAGAGAGAGGCAGGCTATACCAGGGGTAGCAAGGGGCTAGAGGCAAAGGACAGCAGAAATTTTGGTGAGATCATGAGTTCTCAGAAGCTTCAGGGCCTGGACATTTTTCTAGAAATGGAAGCCATATGGACTGGTGAGAATCACACCCATGCCAGGTATTCCTGCATTTTCATCCCTTGTGCATTTAGTGATTGCACTGGTCCTGGCCACAGCAATGCATGCCTAAGCCACAGCAATGCATGCCTAAGCCACATATTAGGTCTCCGTGACACTCCTTGGTCCCCTTTTCTTCTCACCCTGTATTGATGGCAACTGTTCTCAGATCCACACCTTTGTACCTGCTTGTCCTGGACCATTGAGTTTTTTCCCCCCTGAAATATTCAGACTATCCAGCTTTGAATGACGGCTACGACAGCTTCAGTAATAGCTGCTTCTCAGCCACTGCATCATCTGGGAACTTCATTTCCTTCCACAATGTGCTAAATAACACAGTCAGGCTCCTAAATATGTTTGATGATGGTTCCCATTTGGAAATGTCAGCCAGTTTTCACCATATTTAGTGAGTTATACATGGATTTTGCATTATTTTAATTTTTTAGAAGTCTGTTATATTAATTCTCTTTGCCAACTAAATGTGCAGTCTCATCCAAAAAGTTTTGGCAGTGTATATCTGCTTTAAATTCATGCTAATTGTCATTATTTAATTACCCCAAAACTTGAATGACATGAATCAAATTCATTTTATTAATGGAGTTCTGCTTTGGGAAAATGTCGGGTTGACAACCCAATATTTATTTACATCCTTATGTTTATTCTTATCAATTATGTGCATGTTAAGTTTTCTTCTAGCCCTCTGAAATGCAATACTAACTCTGGAGAACTCTTCAGCCAACTCTTCTGAAGTCTTTGTGCAAAATTATCTGAACAGATATCATACAGTCTATACCTCCGATGAAATTATAGGCACTTCTAGTCTTGTGGAAGAAACAGCCCTCTGTACCACAAGAGAATTCTTATTTTTTCCCTTTGATATATAGTACTTTTAAAGAAACTGCTGGATTAAAGAAACTGTTATTTAAAAAAAACTCATTTTACAATCTTGATTTTTTAAGAGTTTTTATTTTTAAATGAGTACCACTGACAAGGAGTTTAATCATCTTTAAAGCACACCAGAACTACCATTAGATGCCACCTCTGTGAAGCTCAAGCAAGCTCTTAATGATATCTTCAGGATTTCATCTAGTTTATGAAGCTTACTGAGTTCACTACTAAGCTTACTTTACCAGTTTACCAGCTTACTAAGATTTATGAAGCTTCCATAAGAATGGGCCCTTCCCCTTCCCAAGGACAAGCACAGTCGTCAGGTCAGGAGAAAAGCTTTGTCTGACTTTCCCCATCAGCATGAGTGTCCCACAGATGTTGCACAAGACTGCACACGGCTTGCATGAAGTTGCAGAAAACTGCTCAGGGCATCATCAGAGAAACATCATCCATTCCCTCCCTCCATCCAAACCTGCATTTGACAAGCACGTGCAAAGTAATCTAGAGCAGCAGCCTCCATTCCTGAGTGCTGCCATTCTCCTAACCTTGAGAGTTAGATATGGGCAAGAGGGAAGCAAAAAGGATCATGATTTGGGAGGGAACCCCTGCTATTAAGCACAAGGTGTCTTCCAGTGCCCTGTGAATTTTGACAGTCCCATTGCCTCACAGCATTTACTGGGGAATAATCTGTGAACCTGTGAAGGTGAAGAAGGAAAGCCATTCCTCTATAGTGCTGCTGTGCAGAGCAGCAGCTCTCATCTTTCTTATGGGTGGAAAGCAAACACCACACACTGAAATACTGGTGGGTGCCTGGTGTACAGAAAATTATCTAAACCCACTGACTAGGGAGACCCATTCTCTCCACTGACTTTGTGGTCAGGCAATGCAGACGGCTGTAACAGGTAGTGGCTGGATTCTAGGCAAAATCATTAATTCACCTGTTGACTGCTAATCAAAATGGACACATTGGAGACCTCAGAGTAGTTTTCCAATATCTGAAGCGGGCCTATAAGGATGCTGAAGAGGGACTCTTCACCAGGGAATGTAGCAATAGGACAAAGGGTAAAGGGTTCAAACTTCAGCAGAGGAAATTCAGGTCAGATATAATGAAGAAGTTCTTTACTGTCAAGGTGGTGAGGCACTGAACAGGTAGCCCAAATGCTCCACCCCTACCAGTGTTCAAGGCCAGATTGGACAGAGCCTTGGGGAACATCATCTAGCATGAGGTGTCCCTGCACATGGCAGGATGGTTGGAACTAAATGATCTTAAGGTCCTTTCCAACTGTAACTATTCTATGATTCTACAACACATCACCTGTGTAAAGTGGGTCACGGCAGCACAGCTCTGTTTTATAAATTTGCACAGCAGTCTGAAATGAACAGCATGTTTAAAATTAATTCATCCACCCTTCAGAACTTCTAATCAACCGATTACATTACTATCTCAATCTAAGCATTTTTTAAACTGTAACTTAAAACTTTTCTTACATCATCACTAATCTTATCTATCACACAGCATACAGTTAAACAAGAGGTACAGCAGGCACAGCCAGCATGCTCAGTTATTAGAAAGCATGCTTCTCTTCTTTTGTGCTGCCTTCCAAGAAAAAAAGCTCAGTGATGTTTTTGGAACATCCACCAAACTTAGCTGGTTTAGTCTGCTCGGAGCCAGTCTCATGATTTTAAAAACCAGGTTCACACCTCGCACTTCACAGCACATGTGAAAGGGGACTTGCCACTTCTGACAGAGGCAAAAAGACTCCTGCATCATCTCCTTTTCAGAAGTGCTGCTGATGTCATACTCCCCCCTCTCAAAATTCTTGTAAATTACTGACTTGTATGTATTCTGTATGCACTGTTAACCTTATCAGATTCTTGTGAATTCAGGACACGAATAAGACACTAACAGCATGAATGTCCTGTGAGCTGTCTGGCTTACAAAACCAATGAAGTAATTGGGAGTCCTCCCAGAAGACAGGCACAATTGTACCAGTCTGTATCTATATCACTAGGTACTTATTTTGTACCAGTTAATGTTAGAATGGAAAGTAAAAATGGCTGTGGCAAGTGCATTTCAAATTGTCTTCTCTACGCTCTTACACAGGACTAACTGATTTAAGACTAACTTATGTTTTTAAGACAAGTGAGTTCTTTTGTTTTTCCTTAACAGAAATCTTTAAGCAAACATACAAAGTGCTGCAAAACATTTATTTTCACTGTCTCATCATACTACTCTCATTAGCTGTTTAAATGCAAAAATCATTCACAAGAAAATAATCAAGTCTACAGTGTAAAAAAACGTAGGTGCTGGTGCTTTGGAATTCCAGATGTAGTAACTGGAAGAAAGAAGTTCCCAGGCTAGAAAAAAAAGGCAAGAAAAATAATCATTACAGGGTGCCTTACAATCAGATATTCCTTCATCCACATTAAGAGACTACTAATCCATCCTTACTAGTTTACAGAAAAGGTATAATGGCCTCTTTAAACTGCTAAGACTCTTATTATTATTTGAAAATAGTTTCTGATAATGAGACATTTAAAGTATCAACTTCAATTACCTTTACTAATATATCACTCATAAGCTTAAAATTCAAACAGAGGTTAAATCAAAAGCAGAGGGATGGCTTGGATTTTGTTCAATGAATATAAACTGCATACTTGATATAAATCATACAACATGAAAAACTTTTTTGTGTTACAATTTAGGACTGAATATGACCTGTCACAAAATTAGCAGTGTAGACCACAGTTTTCAAAAGGCATTTACAGACTCAGCTAACATGACTGACAGAGGCCGCAACAGATAAGACTGCTACAAATAAAAATGCTTCCATTAGTACTGCTCAGATTTAATGTGTGCTTACCATGTTCCAAATTAGTGTATTTTTGGTGCAGACAGAAGTAGTCATGTGTTAACTCAAGAACAAGTAGATCTGGTTTTTGTTCCAGATTCACGTAAGCCCACAACCACCAAGGGATGCTGGTGAGGTGACACTGACAGCAACAGTCTCACATTCCATTCAGGAGCTGAGTTCTGTTGCTGGGTATTCCCAATTCATCTATCACATCAAGCAAAAGGATCCAAAATATAGGGCCATACTGCAGAGAGCCATTCTCTGACCTCCAGTAGAAGTTTTGCCATTATGCAGAGCATAGTAAAACATTACAGGGTGAAAGAGTCCAAGGGACAGAATGACTCTGTAATTGAGCAATAAGGGCGTTCTTCAAGCAGAATGCCAGTCCCTGTTCCAGGGACACTTTGAGCATCACACACACACACACACACAAAAAGTACAGAGCAGAGAACAAAATTTCTGGGATATCCCAAGCAAATAGGAAAGAGCTTTGTCCAACATTAGCTACATAATTTTAGTCATTGACATCCAGTTCATAACTTCAATATGTAGTTTCAGTTAAATAAATGACATTTTTAGCAACTCACATGCAGTAATTTTGAGTTTTCTTGGTACAAAGATCTGAGCAGGATGCTGGTCTACATAACATCCAGTAAGTGTAAAGTCTGGGATGCTAAAACACAACTATAGAAAGAGAGGGAAAACATGATTAGATACATATTGTCATGCTTGCTGTGTAAATATGGGCAGTCTGTTACATGCTCTTGGTGTACAAACATACTACAAAATGACAGGACATCAAATCCTGTAAGCAAGAAAACAAAAAACTCCATGCTGAGAATGAACAGGCTAATAATTATGTCTGATTTTAAATCAGGGTATCTTCATAGACAACTTCAGATAATGACATAAATTACTACTAAATCCTCTTTTCACAGAGTCAGCAGCTCGCTCTTAGGTAAGCAGCATTCCCAGTGCAAATATAATCAGTTGGCTGCTCCTTGCCTGCAGTGCCAAAAACCACGGTTCCAGTTCAGAAAAACTTCCAAAGACTTAGGGAACTTCTGTCCTAAAGTCAGAAACAGCATTACACAGCAATTACACAGCTCTGCTTGCACTGTACAAACTGACTAGGGGAGGAAGTAACATGGGTATTCTGCTTACCAATGACCCAAACCAGTAGGCTCTTCTCTTGGGACAAATCCAGTTGGCCATAACTTTGTACTCTAATCAAGTGACTGGGCCCCTACAGTAAGAGAGGATAAATAAAGCCATTGGAACTAGTATCACTCAGTATTTGCTAACACCATTTTGTTAAAGAAAGCAACACAATGATGAAAGACATTATTTATGTGCACAGAAAAAAATCATACTTGAGCACACAGCTAATTTATGAAAAAAAAAAAACGAAAAAATTTACAGAGCAAGAAATCACCACGGTCTCAACCTCGTAATCAAAGAAGAGCTGATGATATTTTACTGTTCTTAGCTCACTGATAGTGTTTTACTAACACTAAGATCAGCATCAGCAACTTGGTACCATTTAATCTTTAAATTTTCATGATAATTATGTGATAGCATAGTCATTGCAGTTGTCAGAAAGGCTTAAATGAAAACTATTTGTTTAATTTTAAATAACTATATTTTTGATAAGCTGATCTGTAGCTAGGATTAGCAGTCTTAAGGAACGGGTAGCCCTGGGTTGGAAGTGATCTTGAGACTTAATCCACCTGGGATTGTGGCAGTATTTCCCAAGAGAAAATACCATGGGGGAATGAGATGTGCAACAGAAGTACTCAGAACATTACTAAATATACTGGTATATTTCTGTTTTCTGGAAATCACAAAAATTCCAAGTGGGCATCAGAACTCTGCAAGGCCACTATCCACTGGTAGTACTTTGATAGACCATAATCTCTTATATTGACTCCTGACAGGTTTATTTCAGGAAGATTAAAGAGAAACGGAAGAAATTTATTTAGGATTTCTTTATTCTTACCTCTTGAAAAAATGTATACAAGCTTTACAGTACTCAAAAAAATTCTTCATGCTTTCATGAAGCTATAAATTAACTGTTATTTTTAACTGTGATTGCTCTTCAGCAAGTTGATAAAATCCCAAAATTAGTGGAACAGGAACCTGGGGAAAAAAATATATTAATTCTCAAGATAAGTTAACACCATCATCATAAGATCAATTATATACTCTTTTACTCTTCAGGCTACTTGCGATACACAGACTTGTGGTATATTTACTTGACAAATCTCAGCCTGGATATATTTTTCTAATTCAGGCATCTAAATAGTTCATTTAAAGTAAGCTCAGCCATGCCAAGCAAAGGTACTGGCACATCCTGAATGTGATTCAGATGACTCGAGTGCCTTCCAAGCAGTTTATTATATAAAAAACACATTACCTGACTCTATCAGACTGAAAGTCATTCAGGCACGTTCAACAACACGTTATTTTTATCCCTGCTTGAAGACTCAAAACTAACAAGCGTCAGGGATGTTATTACCTGGGAAGTGTAGTAACACAAATTGAAGGAATCTGAAGGAAGAAGGAAAGGAAATTTGTAAGGTCCATTGTACACAGAATCATCCAGTGGTTTGGCACTACTGGACATCAGCATGGCAGGGTCAATGGAAGTCAAAAAATAATGGACCACAATATCTTGGAGTGGAGGACCATTAGTCAGGAGATTCAAGCTGAGGGTTATGTTTGGTGCAGATCCCTCTTATGACACACTTAAAAAATGGAAGTCAAGTTATTTTAGATTAAATCCCTCAAGTCAGAATTAGATGTTCAAAAACCAAATACAAGCATTAGAATTAAAAATAATAAAATAACACTAAAATTTTTCAGCTGGCTTCAAACTTTCGTACCAACAAATACTTTCAAAACCAAGTCCCTTTCCCATGAGGTAGGGCTAGTGATGCAGTCTTAGCTAAGTGTCTCTTAATTGACAAATACTCTTTAGCAAGAAAACAACAGATAAGCAAAACAAGCACTAATGTATAGCTACAACATGACAAATGTTACATAAACATGCTTACTGACAGTCTAATTAATTCCATTACTTTTACAACATCCGCTTAATGGCTTCAAGCATGCTATTAATGGCCACTGTGGTCCCACGTCAGCTTTCTCACATCAACCATGTGCAGCACATCCATTGTCTCGTCTCTCTGTGTGCCAGCTCAGCAGTGCACGATTACACCAGGGCTTTCTTCTTATGTAAGGCCATCTCCTCTGCGAGATGACCTAGAAACTTGTCCCTCTGTGAGCAAGCAGCTGTACACCCTCATAATTCCTACCAGCATCGCTGGTGGAAAATAGTCTAATCTTTGGAAGTGCAGTTAGCTTTCTTCTTCTTTCTTGCAATTAACTGAATTGTCATTATCCACTTTATTAGGCCTTTCTCCTCTCAAAACACTGACAGTTACAAATACTCTGATAACATAGTGTGCTTCCTAAGCATAATTCAAAATGAATGTTAAATACATCAATTATAGAAAATACAGATTTTAATGTATTTCATATTTATTGTTGATCTATCTAGTCAATATTCCCCAATTTTTAATATTAAAGAATGAAAACCTGGAATGCTGGACATTTAAGTCCCATAAACAGCTACTGAAAAAATGCATGAAGCATGCAGGAAAAAAAAGAGATCAGTAAAGATCAAAATAAAAAACACTAACACATCAGTCTAATAATAATTAAACTTTGAAATATTACAGCATTAAAAATTCACTGTTCATGTCCCACAGTAAAATGGCATAAATACTTACTTTCCCCAGTGTACTTGTATGAAAAATACTTTGATCAGGCTTGCACATAAAATGCTCTCACGTTGCAATTTACAGTTCCATAAACTTGCTACATGTCCACAACATCTCTTGTGTCATACTGCATACACTTGACTTTTTCAGTGATACAGATGTTCATCTGAGGTTTGCCTTTACATTGCTGGATCTCCAAGCCAGTTGATTCTTATCTGCAGGTATTTCCCGAATGTCACCAAACAAGCTGTTTAAACTATGTATGTTTGTGTTTAAGGGGGTGCCAAGCAGACAGGTCTGTATAAGCAAATTTTGAAGCTGGCCTATTTTCACACTCAGCTTCATTTTTCCAACTTGAAGAAATGTAGCCCACAATGCATAACAAAACAGCCAGTCCTTGCAAGAGCCAACCAACAGAGAGGAAGGGTAGCTGTGGCTTCAAGATCTTCTCAACTACTGGAAGACATGCATATATTGGACCACTCTTCTGAAAAGGAAGCACAGGCCAGAGATCCCCTCCTTTGGTGCAAACTGAATATACCGATGAATGATTGATTTGGGTACAAGTATCTCGATGCTTCGTGAAGATACGGTCATCTGTGAGTCCCAGTTCAAAACGCAAGGCTTTAAGAAAAGCCCTGTCAGAGGGTACAACATGTTGACCCGTTGAAGGTCTTAATGTGCATTTCAACAGTAGGGTAACATCTGTGACATGGAAATAAGAGCATCTTAATGCTGTGCATCTTTTCCCACCCAAATTATCATACCAGCCACACAGTCCGCTGTTATAATAAAGAATGGGTTTCGCTTAGGTATTCAAGTAACTCCTAAAGGCCCTTCTGGTACTGAAAGGAACCTTGTGTCCTGATAGTGTCCTGATAGAAACAGTGACAGGAACAGTGATCTAAATCACTGTCAATAAAATCATGAGTAATTAGGATTCATTATAGCAGGTGGATTTTTCCTGAAAACTTTGAGCAAATATATTCACTCATTTTTTAGATAAAACATGAACCTGTCTACTATTCCTGTTGCACAAAGGTAAGGGATGTTTAACCGACACTAATGAACCCAAGCATGACTCACATCAGTGCAGCAAAACTTCAACAGCAAACTATTTCTAAGAGTTGAAATTACACTCAAGAAGACAAGTTTTCAGACACTTAAGAAAACAGACGTCCCACATAATAAAATCCAACCACAATAGCTTTTTACATAGCTATAACATGCTAATATACCACTGCTGTTCTAAACTTACACAACTGATCTGCAGCAGTTGCTTTAATTGATTAATGAGATTAACTAAAATCTGTACATAAGTCAATTTTTTCCAGCATGGGCTGCATGGACTGGGAGGAGGGAAGCAAAACAGATTCCACACTGCACGTAGAATATATGTGACTTTAAGCTTTTATGACTGTTTCATAATTTCATTTTTCAAGTATTTAAGTAATTATAATGTCACAGAGACACACAGTTTTGTATATTTTAAAATTGCTATGTTGCATCCATATATATATTTAATTTTAAATTTCCTAGAGATTATATTTGAGAAAAATTATACTAGCTGTTTAATGCTGTGTCTGGGATTTTTATCTCTGAAGAAGTATTATATGTAAAGGAGAGAAGGATGAATTTCTTCTCAAGCTAACCTAAAACTATCAAGAGGAACTGAGAATTTGTCTTTTAATAAATAGCTGAGAAAAGAGAAAATTTACTTCTACAAATGGACTGTTTTTCATCCTTTTTTGGAACTGCAGACTCCCATGAGTCTCTCTTACATTGTTTGATAACAGACTAGCTTTTCTATATTCTCTTTTTTGGATTCTCTTAGTAGTTACCCACAGACCTTCAAAGAGCATATCACAGGTTACATACCAGGCAAACAGTTAAATCACTTTACGAATCTTCACCTTAGCAGATCCGTTCTCAGGCTGCACGTTTTTTTGCGCTCAGAACCATGCTAACACACACGCAACATGGGAAAAAAAAATGCAGACATATTTGTTCTCTTTTTTATGCCGTCTTTTTAAGGACACATTGCCAGTCTGTTTCTTAAATTGACATGAAACTTGTAATTCCAGCCTTGTGGTACTTTGTTGTATCTATGATCGACGTATTTAGCACTCCCCTTCTGCTCCTGAACACTTGCATAGTTCTTATCCTGTTGCCTCTAAGTCCCACCTACACCATTTTTTCTTAACTGTGTAGCAGAGTTTAGCAGTCTCTTGCTGATGGCAGTTATGCTTCTTTTTTTCAGTGACTGCTTTTTTCTTTGATTCTTTAACAGGCATTTAGGGGTTTTGTTGGTTTGGTTTTGTTTGGTTTTTTTTGTTGTTGTTGTTATTGGGTTTTGAGCAATAAGGAAAAAGCATGCATAGGTAGAAAGAAGCCAGAACTACAAGATTCATAAACAGGATACAAGTGACAGTTAAGACACCTCCCTGTAGCCTCACACCTACTTCATAGTGCAAAGATACAGAGTGGTTTTGCAGCATGAGTATTTGTGAGGACTTCCAAAGCAAGGCTGTTGATAAGAAGCTACATGTAACCTTGGTTAGCATCTGTTATTTTTGGCCAGTGTTTCCAAAACAAAGGAAGGGGAGATATTTCAGTCTAGTTTTGTCTTATGTTCCCATCTGTCTGCTCCATTTGCTGAAGCTGTCCCCCATACCACAGTAATCTTTCCCTCCTCTCACTGAATCCTCCCAGCTTTAGTTGACTAATTAGATGATTAGTTAGCACTTCAGATCTCAGTTTTTCAGTATTTGCTTCTAGAAAGTGATGAAAACTTAAAAAGATTAAAGTTTCTAGGGATGAATGAGCTTTGGTGATTCAAGGGAGACCATACTTGTGGCCCAAATTAAGTTATGACCAGCTCAAGAAAAGCAGAATGCTTTGATGTCTCAGATGTCTTCTCTGAGGTTAAAGATCAGGGCTCACGTATCTCCAGCTGAGTGCGTAAGTCCTGAAACCAACAGTTTCCATGTGATCTGGCATTCTTTATATTGTCTGCATGCTTTGTTGAATTTAAGGTCAGTTAGGGGGATAAACTTGGGGTTTCCACAGCCCTATTATTTTCTCTGGGAACTTGAAAGATCTAAGTCTGAAAATCACTTGAAGTATCAAGTATAGTTTGCCCTTTTCAAAGGAGTGCTATTCCTTGTCTCTGCCACTTACTGTGTGACAAGTTACTTCACATATCCCTGTCACCAGCCCCCCCTTCCTCTGTGGTGATTACACTCTCAGTTTTTTTGGGACAAGGCTTTCTCTTTCTCTGTGTTTGTAGAGGGGAGGCCTCATCTCTGGTCCTGCAGGTAATACAAGGACCATAATACTAATCCTAAAACAATGAGAGGAATGTCTGTTGCAGAGATCTGTCAGCATCTGAAAATGGAAAATAGTCTATTTGCTCTTTTTGTTGTTTTGGTTGGGTTTTTTTTGCCTCCTTCTTCAGTTTTAGTGAATCCAGACAAGGACTGTAGATCACGTCTCTTCAACCAGGTCTCAACATTTTTCATTTCCCTAACCCCAGTTATTTTTCTGCTCCAAGTCCTGTGAAATAGCAACAAGTTTTGGCAGACCAACAAAAGCAGCCTGCCTATCCCAAAGTCTTACTTAAAACTCTTACACAGTTCAGAATAAAAAGCCCTGCATTGGAGAACTTAGTGGACTCCTCAACTAACTTAAAAAAACCCTGTCTTTGTATGCAAAAAATAAATCAAAAGTTACATTTCTGATTGAAAATACCATACGTTTTTTAGTTACAGAACAATAAAGAGAATATAAGCAAAATGCATACTTTCTACTTAACCCATTTTGTTCATCTGACTATTTAATAATTTCCACCTTGCCCTTTTCCACGTCAGGGCAGAGAAGAGCTAGGTAAAATCCTAACAGTAACAGAAAGAGGAACAGTGAAAAGAAAATCATGCACAAAATGCAGAACTTGGGGNCTAGCAGGACCCCATTCATCCACAGGGAGCCCACCCCCCGGCATCCCAGCAGCTCAGACTTTCCAGGAAGGAGCTGAGCTCCAGGAATTAAAAGCTTTACAACGAGATGTAAGAAAAAAGGGGGGGGGGGGGGGGGGGGGGGGGGGGGAAGGAAGATTTAATTAAAAGCACATTATCTGAACACAGAAATTCTCAAAATCAGGTTCAGAAAAGAGCAGCGGCCAGCAGCGCACTGATGCTACCGAAGGGATTCAGTCAGCATCACACTGCTCGGTATTTTTCGTATGTTTCACAGCCCGAGACAGCCGCGGTTTCTCTAAAACTGCCGCGACCCCACCAGCTTTCTCTCTTGCCAGAGCGGCCGAACTTCCCCGCTACCAGCGCCGGTCGCCCCACAGCACTCCGGACCCCTTAGGGCACCGACGCCGGCCCGGCCCGACCCTGTTTGCCCGGCCTGAGCCCATCCCCGCCTCCCCGGTCTTCACAGGCCCCAGCCCGGCGCGCTGTCCTTACCCAGAGGAGAGCACGGCGCCGCCAGCCCTAGGGTCATACCTGAGGAACCACACTGCCCGCAAACCCATTGCGGCACCGGGGCGGCACTGAAAGAAACCCAGCTACTCCGGAGGAGCGGCCACGGCCAGGGAGGAGCTCGGAGTTGCGCGCGGCGACGACCGCCCGGCGCAGGCCCATTTCCGGCGGGTGGAGGCGGCGCCGCGGCGGCTGGTGCTGTTGGGGCTGTGGAACACAATGGGCGGCATCGGCGGGCCGGCGGTGGGCCGCTGAGGAGGAGCTCTGCTGCCCTTCCTGCGGCCATGGCCACCACGGCCGAGCTCTTCGAGGTGGGTGTGGGCAGCGCCAGGGTTCCCCGCGGGCTTTCCCGGGCGCAGGGGCCCGTGCTGGGCGCTTGGGCGGGAGGTGGAGGTGAGGACGGCTGGCTCTCTGAGGGAATGCGGAGGGCTTGCGCCGCTGCGGCCGGGGCACAGCCCCCCTGGCGAGCTCCTTCCTCCTCAGGCGGTGAGGGAAGCTGGACCTTTATCCGTAGGCGAGGGCGTGTGCTGGGGGCGAGCGGCGCAGTGCCAGAACGTGAGGAGCCGGGTGCCGGTGTGGGGGGCCGGGGAAGTGGGGGGGAGTGAGGGTGATGCGGCGGGGGGTGTGGGGGGAGCATTCCTTCACTTTCCCTAGGGCGGGAGCTAGCGGTGCCTTTTACGCCTGGGCCTCCTTCCCTAGGGCTCTGCAGCACGCGGGGTGCCGCTTTCAGCAGGGTGCCAGGCTGTGTCAGGCCCGACAGCCACCCTTCTTCTTATGAATGCACAGATTCAGTTGACCCCTGCACCACGGTTTCCTGTCACAGCTTCTACTTTTCTGAAACAAGAAGATAACTTCACTCTCCCTTTAGCTACTGTGAAACTGAGGCACAAGAAACTGAGTACTTGCCCAACGCTGTATATGACAGGGCAGGAATATAGCAAGAGTCTGGCGAAGTCTCCTCTTTTGGCCTGCATTATGGGCTGTCATATGTGAGGCTGAAAAGTGTTTGTCTTCCCATGCTAGTGCATGGGGATGTGGTATCATTACCAGGTATCCTGTATTTGCTCTCTGAGTCGCTCAAGAGACTGTTGTTCATTTGGTGTGTTAACACTGGGACATGCTTTGCCCAGCCTTCAGGAAAGACCTTCCTGTTTCTCTGGAAGATCCTCTATCTATAGTTTACATAAATGCAGTGTATGTGCTTGAATTTATGAGTCACTATTATGACACATGAGTGTTATGAATCTCATCTTTTGGCTTGCATGGTTTAAAAAAAAATAGCAGGACTAATATATCATGTTATAAATAGCTGGATGCTAGGGTTTTTTTTTCCCCTTACTGTCTTAGGAGTCCATTGATTTCTCAGTGTGATGACAGTGTGGTTCTATTCTTTGTGGGATGTTGAAAGTGAGGTAACTTGGCTCTGGAAAGAAAACTTTGTTTTGTCTGCATTTTGGGATCATGCTACAATTTGTTCCATTTTGCAATAGTTATAAAGATGAATTGCAGTGTAGGGGACACCTTTCCCTGGAGATGGGGCTTGAAATTATGTTCTCCAGTATGGTAGCCAGTATTTCTTTATCTCCAAAGGCAAGAGGGGTTTTCTTGACATTCATTAAACTAATGTTGCCTACTGTGTTAGTTTGAAATCACTGCCGTATATGTTAGACCATGAAAATGTGCATATTATGGGAGTAACCCATAGCTGCGTACTGGCGGTGGTATTTGATTGCCATGTTTTCATGAGTATGTGTTTGAAAGTACTTTATTTAATAGAGATGTGTAGAAGGATCTGTGCTAAAAAATGGGCACAACATGGACTCAGTTTCTCATGTAACTCAAAGTGTTATTTAACCATGATTATTTCTAAACTGATTTTTAATGTTGCTAGGTCCGGTTTAGTTCTGTCTATATAGGCCAGATCAAAGCAGGTTATCATCCACTTCAGGCATATCTCTTATTAAATCAGTAGTATTGGCTAAATGGATAACATCATGTTAATTCATCTAGAGCTAGAGGAAGCTCAAAGCTGTGAAGAGATTGACTGTTGGAGCTTATCTGATAACAGGCAATGGACTTGCAAATGACGTTTATAATAGCTGATTTTCAGCAATTTCTGCAAAATGGGATAGGAGACATTAAATAGGAATTAAGCTCTCAGCTGTAGGCAAACCTGTTATCAAGATAGCATTGAAGAGAGCAAATGTATGTTAAAGACACAATATGCAAGTGAAACTGTAAAGTTTTGAGTTTGCAGTGGAATCTGTGAAATTATGGCTTAAAAGACTGTTGAACTTCGTTTATTCTTTATAAATCAAGTAGATTGTTTTTAGCACACCCTATGTAAAAATTTGGATGAAAAAGCTCTCAATTTTTTTTTTTCCTGTTGGTCAGTGTTCTGCTCATAATCATATCCCCTGCAGTTACTGTTTCTTAAATGATACAGACCTAGGTTTATATGATTAATAACTGAAGAACAGGATTCCTGGAAGAACAGAATTTTTCCATGGTATGCCCCTTTGCACCTGTATGCAGTGATTCTGCTGTCATTTAGTTCTAACTAAACTAATTAATACTTTGATGTGTCGGGTTGCTAAAACAAAATGCTGGCTTATAATTTTTTGCAGAATAGCAGGTGTTGCAGGAGAGAGGCAGACTGCGAGATGGGAAGAGCATTGCAGAAGAGGGAGATGAGTGCCTGTGCCGTGGGGAGGGCATTGGAGGGGACTGGGTTGCTGCCGGTTCTGTTTCTACTCATGGCTGGTCAGGTGACACCCGTGTTTGGGGTCAGTCACAGTGTATGTTGCTATGTATCTGGCTGGTTTGGGGGATGCAGAGGAGGGAGCTGCAGAAATTCTGTGAACACATGTACTTGAGGGAGCTTTAAAGGACTATAGAGATGGATAAGCAAGATGGGTATTTATTATTATTATTATTTTCAAGTATCTAGGGCACGTATATCAGATTTCTGTAAGGGAGAAGGCTTTAACAGGCTTGCAGGGAAACTGTAAAATGTAGAAAATGTTAGATACACACACAGCGCATCAGTAAACAGTGCACTGCATATATAGGATTCTTCCATAGCGATGTACTTGGCATTGATATCCTTGTAAATAGAGTGGTACTCCAGTTGACTTTCAGGATCTTAAGAGGAAAGACTGTGGTTGGGATTTTCACGTAAAGAAGAAGTGGTGCAAAGAGCCATAAGGTAATTTAGGAAGCCCTTGAAGGAAATGTTACTGTATTGAATGGCTGATTTCACCTATAATTGAAATTGCAAAAATGTTCCCAAACATTTAGATGAAAAGATGAAATGAGAGAATTTACATGTGGTATGAAAAGACTGTGTTAGGCTTTTGATAAAAAGGATTCATGTAAAGGAAACTTCACAGTGTGTATCAGAAACAACTGGGTTAGAGATAAGTGACTTGCAGAGAAATTGTTTGTATGTGGTGTCATCCACTTATTTTTAAAGCTTAATCAAGAAGCCTGAGCAAAACGCAGTTACTATAGGCAGTCTTCAAATGAGTAGGTTCTGGGTGATCTGTTGAAATGGTGAAACTTCCTACCTGGCAGGATTCAGCGTGTTGCAAAGTATAGTTAAAAAACTTTTATATTTTTGCTTAATAGCTGTGCCTGACTGGATAGACCATAATGTGTTTCTGAGGAATGACAGACTTTGAGCTGGCATAGTTTGCTTTTCAACCTTTGGGTTTTGTTACTAAAATAACAGCCTAATAATGGTTTGTTGTTTTTTTTTTTTCCTCCCTACTACTTCTGATGAGATTTTAGACCTGTTTATACAGGAATCAATTTGGTACCTGTGGAGGTCTGTTTATTTTTAAAAACCAAGCTTTATCAAAAGTAGTTGTGGCATCTTCACATGTTTTGTCATCAGAAATAAGTCGTGGCAAATGCCATTTCTAACCAAAACCACTCCCAGCTCTGTTCATAGTGTTAGATTACATGCAGCAATGGTTCTAAAAGCTTTCCATGAAATCCTGGTGGTTATAAGAATACTTTGCTTACTGATCTTAGATGTGCTGATGTTAGCATCTTAACAACACTGCTAGATTGCCAGTTAATCTGGATTGACAAATTCTTAGGTTTTTTTTTTAAAAGGGTAGGTGTTGGACTGTGGTTTGAGTATTTAGTATGAAACTATATAAAGAAATATTCGAGATACTTCTATTAAATAGGAGGTTTTAGGTTTATAATGAGGTCTCTGCCTTCAGAAAATATTCTTGGGTGGAGAAATAATGCTTCACCATGGTGCAGTATTCTTATAGAAGCTCCAGCAAAAACTGTGGAAGAAACCTGAGTAACCTTGCATTTTTAACATCACTCATGCCTTGTTTTCACTTCTTGGGAAGGTCAAGTCCATCATCTGTGTTTATGGTTGCTTTGTGTTTTTTTCTTTATCTGTTTTGTTTCTGCAGCTGCAGTTCGGTGTTGCATAGCATCCAGTGGCAATCTCCTGCTGTTTTTGCCACAGGGCACTGTTTTGGCCAGTTCTGCTGGTGATGCTATGTTGTGAACTGCATCGCAGGGTTTAGCAATTGTAAAGAAAACTTTGCCACTTTTTAGACAGATCAGTTCTATCTGATATGCTGCACAGCTGACGGCTGGGTCTCATAACGTAGTATGTCAAATTAGTGTGGTTGCTACATGGTCCATAGAATCATGCAGGTTCACAGAATTATACAGAAACACCGAATGGTTTGGGTTGGGAGAGACATCAAAGATAATCTAGTGCCAGTCCCCTGCCACAGGCAGGGACACATTCCACAAGACCAGATTGTTCAATGCCCCAGTCCAACCAGGCCTTGAACACTTCCAGGGGTGGGGCAGCCACAGCTTCTCTGGACAACCTGCTGCAATGTCTCACCACTCTCACAGTGAAGAATTTTTTCCTAACATCTAATCTAAATCTACTCTTTTTCGTCTTAAGCCATTCCTCCTTGTCCTGTCCCTACAGGCCCTTGTCAAAAGTCCCTCTTCAGCTTTCTTGTCAGCCCCTTTAGGTATTGGAAAGCTGCTCTAAAATCTCCCTGGAGCCTTCTCCAGGCTAAACAACCTCAGGTCTGCCAGTCTGTCATCATAGGAGAGGTGCTCATGTCCTCACTCTTTTAAACGACAAGCCATAAGCTCATCTGGAAATCAGGAGAGGTAATTTAGAGCCAGCTCTTCCCAGACCTGTAACAAACTCTTTGCTAGTAGCCTGTCTATCTCTAGACTAGATGTTCAAATCCACTGTGTTAAGAACAGTGTTCCCATATTTAATACGTAAACATAAGAGGTGACGGGGCAGTTGTCAGCACTGTACTTGCTTTTGATTGTAGCAAAGCTTCTACACACTTTTAAAATTATGTATAAGCAGCTGGTTAAGGAACAGCCTGCAGTGGCACATTGTAAGGAGTTTCTTTTCTGTGGCTAGGAGCCTTTTGTGGCAGATGAATACATTGAACGCCTGGCATGGAGAACACCAGGAGGAGGTTCCAGAGGTGGAGAAGCCTTTGATCCAAAAAGGTAAAGTAAAATTGCATAATGGTCAAAGTGAATGTATCTTTAATTGCACCATTTTATTACATATATAACACAAAGTCTGTAGGCAGTATTGGTGTGTGTCCAGGGAGGTTTTCATATGGAGAATTGCTGGAATTTGTGACCATGAACCAGTAATTCTGTAACAAGAGTAAGGAAAGTCACTTTCTGATTTAGACCTTTTGAAGGAAGGAGAATTGATATTGTCAGACATGAATGTACAAAAGCACTATAGTTGCTGGATTAAGGCATAATAAGAGGCTTTGCTGCTATGATATTTAAGTTAATTTAATGAATGTCTTGTCAGTTTAGCTCCCTGATATGGCTTTTTGTAAGACCCAGTAGTTTACAGTATTGGTGCAAATAGGATGGGAAGAAAGTAGGATGGTGCAAGTAGGATGGGAAGAAAGGGAGAAACATGGCAATGTTGGCTTAGATTGTATTAAACTGAATTTGTGTGAATTTGTATGGTCTGAATCAAATGAACAGCTTACTGCTGATGAATGGGCTCATGCTGTTCTTGGTCTGAGCTGCACACCATGATGGCTCATCTTGAGCTAGCTCTGGGCATCTGATCTCATGATAAGCTAATGTAACTTACTAAAGTGTCAGAAAACTAAACTGATAGGAAGAAAAAAAACAAACAAACAAAAAAAAAAAA